>QZLH01000061.1:76198-86251 GCA_003833135.1 Oehlia diaphana | reverse complement strand
GTAAAAAAATTCCTTTTAATTTTTTTTTATTTTTTATTACTCCTATTTTGTAAATTATTTTTAAAATTTAAAGCTGTTATAAATATAATATTAAATATTTAAATATGATAGAGCCAATCTTAAAGTTTTTTCAGTAAAAATTTTAAATGATTTGGCTGAAAATTGATGGATTTACATATATAAGAACACCCACATTTGGGAATCTTAAAATTGTTCACTCATTCTTATCTGAATCACGAATTAACAGTTTCCCACGAATCTTTGACCCAATGTGCTACAGTTTCATAAGTGGGTCTTTTGATGATGCCAGTTGGTGTTAAATCTTTTATAGTTTCCACCATCCACTCATTGTATCTTCTTCGTATCTATAAGATGAAAATAAAAATAAAATGTTTTTTAAAAAAAATAAAGTCGCCCTAAAAAATGGAGAGAAAATTAATAATTATTACCTTTGATTTAAATGATTTATTCACTGAAACATCCAAAGGTTATAGGCGAGATGTCAACCCTCTAGGAATAACTGCAATATTAGTTTTTTTTTCGATGAAACGCCTTTTAACAGAATCTACAATGTGAGCAGAAAATGAATCTAAAACTAATAATGATTGTGGATTGGAAAGCCTTTTACATTTAACCCATACATTTTCAATCCAAAAGAGCATTTCATTCTCATTCATCCATCCTTTTTGGTTTGTTCGAATAATAACTCCTGGAGGAAAATTTCCTCGTAGAATATTTTTGAGTTTGAAAATTATGAGTAGGGGAAGTTTTGTTTCATCTGCCATACAGGTTAATACAACTGTAAAATTTGTTCTTTTATGACCTGTAGTGCGGATGCTAACTGATCATGCACCCAGTTCATCAACAGTTGTATTGATGGGCAGATCAAATGATACTAGCGTTTCATCCATGTTTCTTATATATGCTAAGGGATAATCATGTTGTATGCAGCGATACATGACGAATGCCAAAAATGATTGCTGTTTTTCGATTAAATCTTTAGGTAAACATTGTGCAATTGTAGTACGATGACGATTACTCAATTTATTTCAGCTCATGAAACTATCTAACCACTTATTACTAAACTTAAAAGACCTGATACTAAAACACATAACTTGCCATTGACGTTATTGTGCAAGAGTCTGGGCTTTTATTTAAATCATATTTCGTATGACAGCATTTTGATTTTTTCTTTTTTCTTTAACCTAGATAACGAGCAGTTTCTAAAGCTAGATATTTTGGTTTTACTCCTATATTTAAACGTTTTACACCTAGCTGTACCTTTAATAACTGTGATTTTTTAGATATCCAGTCACGAAGTTGCTTTGCTTGAATGTTAAACTTGTCTGCTATCTTTCTTTTACTATGGCCATTCTCATGATACATAATAATTGCAATTTTTTTACGCGCGTTCTATTGTCTTCACTTTTTTCTATCATTGTTGAGCGGTTAATTCTTTTGTTTGCGCGAGAACTTATTTTATATGAAATAAAAGTTGCAGAATAAAAACGCGAAAAACGTGATTGAATTTCATGATTTATTCTGATCTGAATTACGATCATCATTACAATAATTTCTGAATTTACAAAATTTTTACATTTTACATCTGAAGTTTTTTATTTTATTTTAAATTTTGCGGTTAAAAATTGTTAGAGTTCTTTTGATTATTTAACTGTTAATAATATTATCACATGATTAGTATCTCACTATCCCTTTACAATGTACCCCCTTTTTATAGTACCCTCCTCTTCACATAATACCCCCCGGGTACTATTTAATTTAGGCTGGCATTTTTGAATAGTACCCCGGGTACTATATGCAGCGCTATACGGTACTTCTTGTATTTTAAAGTATTCTCAGAAAAATTTTACTAAGAACAACTTCTTAAATCCAACTTATTGCATCATTAGGTATTTTTATTTTATTAAAAGCCTGCCCTAATGTCTCTAAAGTCTATCCATTCTGAAGCATGATGATAATGTGTTTTTAAAATTCAAATAGCACTTATTTATATACAAATTACAAAACTTATATTTAGAAGCTATCAGTCTTACATATTCATCTTGTTTACATAGAGCTTACTGGCATCTTTTTCAGTGAATATTACACTCTTCTGGTTATATACTTTTATTTTCACAAACTATCTTTTTATTAAAGCAATACTGGTAAATATATTCATCTTCCTTTCTGATATAATCCTTAATGAATTTAATGTCTACTATTTTGGTATTATTTTTCTTTCAGTCAGTTAATCTTTTGATATTTATAATATTTATTTTTATTTTAAATTTTTTTTCTAGAATATTATCCTTTAAACTGTTTTGCAACCAAATTTACCCGCAATTTTATTTTTTAATTAAAATCACATTTAAATACCTTAAAATATTTTATTATATAAACCAATATTTTTGTAATAAATTCTATAGTATTTTCAAGTAAAAATTGAACAAAAAATTACATTTGATTAATAACTTTTTAAAAGTAAATAATCAACAAATTATAATAAATAGTAGCTAAATTTTTTAAATTGAAATATCTTTTTATCCATTAACCCTGAAAATATAAAATTACCATTATTTGATACGTTTTAATAAGAAGAATTTAATAGAAATAAAATTGACTTTCTACAAATATTATGTATCAGAATTAAAGCTCTAAACAATTCAGTTCAGTTCCATTTTTCAGTTTTTTTCTGATTGGTTAGAATTCATTTTGCATAATAACTTACTATCTAGTAATCGTAAAAACCTGATCAATAGCCATTAGAATCATCTCATCAAGACAGTTTGAATGGTACCAAAATTATCTTTCTAGCATCAATAAATGACAAGTTAATTTTTAAAAAATTGGTAAAATTAACTTGCTATCTATCAATACTAAAAAGATGATTTTAGTACTATTTAAACTATCTTGATGAGATGATTTCAATGAGCTATTAATTAGATTTTTACAATCACTGAATGGTAAGTTATTGCGCAAAATGGATTCTAGTCAATCAAGAAAAGAATCAAAAAATAGAACTGAACTGTAAAGTTGTGACCCATTATCTGTTTACTTAAATACAATTCAGATATACTCAAATATTTGTGAATATTTGAGTCATAAAATTGCAAGTGGATAAAAATGGATAATATCTGTTTGTACCTATTTCATATTTATAAGGTTAATCTGGATATAATCTGGATAATTTATATTGATTTAATTACAAATAACAAAAGATTTATATATGATTCTGTACAATGTTACAATCTTTATAATTGAATATGGCTCATAATAAAAAATAAGAAGAAATTAATAAATATGAATTTAATAGTGATATAACAAAAGACAGTTCAACTGTTATAGTGTTATGTAAAGACAAAATACTTAGCAACACTGCTAAAAGGCTAAAATTAAGCAAAATATTATTAAATTGGATCTGAAATTATTTTGAAAATACTAAAATATGGATAGTGAACTAGGCTTACTAAGAATTAATTTTTTTTACTTTATGAAAGCTACATAGTTAAATTATTATTTAAAAACAAAAATATCTTTCAAATTATAAAAGTACATTAAACTAAATTTTATAATCCATAAAAGCTATAAAAAAAATTTATTTATCTGAATATATCTGAATATTACTTGAATTCAATATAGTAAAGTGCTAAACGGGTAAAAATAGGTAATATCTGTTAAGGAATCAGGTAACCAATTTTTTTATTTAGGTACAATCCAGATACTGAAATTCTGATGGATTGCAGCTCTACTGAACTGAACTGTTTAAAGCTTTAATCAGAATAACTTATACAAATTTCATTATAAATAAAAAAATTTTATATTATTTTATTATAATTTTTTTTCTTTTTAGTTAATTAACAAAAGAAAGTCAAATTAAAAATTATTAATAAAATGCCAATTTTTCTATGGTGATTTCTATTATAAATAAAGTAGAATTTTATTTATATAATTTTATATTCTTATTTTTAATATTAATATTATTATATGCAGATCACTAATCAAAGTTTACTAATAAATTAAATAATTAGAAAGGAATTGGAATAATACTAAGCAGACTATAACTATTATCATCATTTGAACCGATATTATTTAATTTATTATTTGGCTTACCAAATTCATTATCTCTAATATTAATGAATTTTAATAAAGAAAAGAATATTTTTTAATTTATATAAAAAACTTATAAAATCACATTATAATAGGTAATAAGTTTTTTATTATTACATTCTCCAATTGCTTCTCTTTCAATTTCATGACTCTTTTTATAAATTCAGCATTTCCTGCCTTGAGTCTTGATGATTTTTTACCTATCACTTTTTTTTTAAACAAGAAATTATATTCAATTGTATTAAAACAGGCTTAAATTTAATATAAAAAAAATAATGCAAGATTCACATATCATACAACCCTAAGCCTCCTATTCACTAGTCAGTTTTATATAATTATTATATTTTCAAATTTAAAAATAAAAGTATCTTAAACTATAATTACATAATATGATATATGATGATAATATGCATTTCTCTGTTGATTTAAAGAAATTAATCACTTCCTTCTCACTTCCTTAATATTAACCTTAATCATGTATTTTAAGTTTATTCAACTTGGCTTAGCATAAAAATTTATAAATTAACTTTAATATAATATTTTTAATTAAATAATATGGATAGTAAGATCTAGAGAATATATAAACTAAGTTTATTTAATTTACTAATAACAATATTCTGTTATTTCAGATATGCAATTAGAGAAAGGTTTTGCAACTAATACAAATAAAAATGTAAAAAATTCTGCCAAAATACCTGTTCCAATTGGATCAGAGTTGTTAGATGATTTAACTGGAACATATTTGTCAGATTATTTACAAAGAACTCTTGATAATTTGACTAAATTTTTGCTTGCATTTTACAATAATCTTAAAAAAAATGAAGACAAGGTAACTTATCTAAAATCAATGCAAGAACAAGACTGGAGAGTTCATAGAAAAGGAATATGATTTGTTTTATTTTTCTATAATTTGCTTTTGTTTATATTTATCACAAAAATTTTTTATTTAAATAACCTATAGATTTTACGTATTTTCAATTTTTTACATCTTATTTAATAAAGTATTGTCATAAAATTACTTGAAAATACAATCATCTTCACCATTATTATTGGTATATTTGTGGGTAACGTAAAATCTAAAAATAAAATATATCAAGCAATTTCATATTGCATCATTTATTTCTCATAATATACTTATATTATTCTGGATTTGTATGGGAATTTGAATATCAATAAAAAAATTTTTCATTTTGCAAGTTATATAATAGTACCAGGAGGTTGTTTTCTCTTGATTACAGTTTTAGTAATAATGGTCAGAAAATATGAAATAATCTCAAGTTTAACCTTTCTCAGTCTTGGAATATTATTCTCTGACTGGATCTCAAAATGCTTAATGGATCATATAAATCAATAATACATGACAGTATATATTTATTCTTAATTACCATACATGTATAAAATATTTACAGTACATAGCTATACAAGTTTCTGTAATGCATCTAAATCAAATTATTTTCACACTATTCACTATTTTGTTACTGTGATCTTAATTGTTACAAGAAAGTATTGAAATTTAAGAATAATATTAAAAAAAAGTAATTATATAATATTTTAATTGGAATTGTATTAATTATTATATAATTATATAATAAAAATTAGGAATCATTATAATTGAGTAAAACTAAAATTTGTATTTTTATTAGCTAATAATTCTTTTGTTATATCATTTAATATATAAGTTAAAGTTAAATATATAATTAAAAAATTGAATTTATTAAAGTTAACTAAAAAAACAAAAAATATATTTATTTAAATTTTTTTATAATTAATAAAAATAGTTAAAAATACAGCAAATAATATAAAAATATTGATCATGTTATTTTACAAATATTTTCTTATTTATAATTTAATTAATTAATGTGTGTTTTAATTTCTATAAAAAGCAAAATCTTAATTAGAATGTATTCAGATATTCTCTATTTAATAAACTTAAAAAGATATCTTACTTGCAATAATATCTAGAAATGCTTTACAGGCTGGAGAATCTGAGTATTCATCTAAAAATGATACACCAGTATCACAAGCCTTACCTATAAATAACATAATAGGGGTTAAAAAAAATGATACAAATTTTTTATAAATATAAATATTAAATATCATACCTATTCTGGGATCTAAAGGAATAGATCCCAAAAAGGGAACTTCTTCATCCTCCGCCATTTTCTTTCCGCCACCAGTTGTTGGAGCAAATATTAATGATTCTCCCTAAATATAACAGAACAATTAAAATTTTTAAATTTAAAATAATAATATTGATCTCCATTTATTATTATTACCTTGCAATTAGGACAAATAAAACCGCTCATATTTTCAACTATTCCAATAATAGGAATTTTTACTTTTCTACAAAAGTCTATTTCTTTTCTAACATCTTGTAAAGCAACCTCCTGCGGTGTTGTAATTATAATAGCTCCATCAATTACACTCTCTTTAAGATATTGAGTAATTGATAAATGTTCATCTGATGTACCAGGTGGTGTGTCTACCAACATATAATCTATATCCCCCCAATCAACATCTTTTAAAAATTGTTTAATTATCCCTGTATATAAAATAACAAAACAAATTAAAAAAAAAATACTTTAATATTTAAGGGCTCACAATTGTTGAAAACCAAACTTACCGTTTTTTTTCGGTCCACGCCAAATTACTGCATCATCGGGATTTGATAACATAAATCCAATTGACATTACACCTAAATTTTCTTGTACATATACTGGTGACCATCCAGATAAACTTTGATGAATTTGCTCTCCTTCTAATCCCATAATCTTCGGAATTGAGGGACCACACACATCAATATCCATAACCCCAACCTGTAATGAAATAAGAGGAATTTAGCAATGATAATTATTAATAATATAAAAGTAATTATACCTTACCTGAATATTTTCATCACTGCTAAAAGCAAACCCGAGTTGGGAGGTAAATGTACTTTTACCTACTCCACCTTTACCTGATAATATGAGAATTTTATGTTTAACCGAGCTCATTCTTTCCTTAATAAGTAACAAGTCTAATGAATTATTAAAAGATTTATTTGTCAAAATTTCAAAATATCAATCAAAAAAAAAAAAGAGTGAATTAACATAAACATACCCGGATCCGGCCCCTTTGGAGCTGTAGCACATACATTTTGGTTTGGACAACCTTGACAAGCCGAAGCTTTTCCTGCCTGTTCAGTGGTTGGTCCCTGTCAAATAAATGATCATAAAGATAAGTATTTCTGATATTTCACAAGAGTATAACAAGTTTCAAAATACATACTGGACAATGTTCGGGTATATTATCTGTTACAGCCATCGTTAGGAAAAGAAATCAATTAGTACAGATCTGATCTCGCTTTTTGATTTATAATCTTTTTGAATATCACGTGAAATGGCGCAACGAATATTTATAATCGCGAAAATCTTTAACATTTCACGTGACTTTAAGGAAGGTAAAGAACATAGAGTCGGAGGCATATTTTATACTAATATACTAGCCAAACTTAAAAAATTTGGGCACAGCATCATCTTGATTAAACATTTGTGCTTAAAATTTTATATAGTTTTTTTATTTTTATTAAATTTTATAACACTAAGCGAAAATTAGTAAATCCTTTTAATTTCTATTTTTAAATCTTATTTTTGAAAAAAAAAATGAGTATACTATTTTAAATGAATATATATATATATATGATTTTTTAATTTTTTTTTTTTATATATGTTTCAATCCTTATATAATAATACAACTTCCCTCTATAAAAAATTAATTATAAAAATACACAAAATTCTATAAACTAAAATAAAAACCCGTAATGTCGTAATTAACATAAATACATAAATACACAGTATTTATTGATGATATAAATAACTCCAAGAAAAACATTATATCGAATACACACACATTTACACGAAAATAGATATAATGAATTAAATGAAAATGAATAAATGATTGAAATAAGAAATTGATTCATAAAAATTGATGTCATAATTGTAAATTTTTTTTTATGGTTCTTTCTCTTTAATTATATTAATTTCTAATAAAAATAATAAAAACGGTAAATAAAATTTCATTATATACAAAAAACATTAAGACTGATTTATTTACCTTTTGATCCAGTTTCGGAATTCGCTTCTATGCCATTTTTAATTGGACTATCTTGATTATCTTGTTTAACTACTAAATGAATAAAAAAAAAATCATTAAATTATCAATAGATTAATAATTTTAATATAAAAAGTTATTATAATAGTTACCTAATTGATTGTCATCGATTTTAACATGTTTTTTCCTGTCGTCTTGTACTATAATTGGTTCAATTTGTTTATCTGATAATACAAATAAAAAGAAATTAGAATCTACTTTCATTTTAATTAATACATTAAAAAATTTTTACCTTCAATATTTTTATTTAAATTCTTTTCTTCTTCTATGGTCTTTTCAGGTTCAAATTCATCTTCTATTTGATCAATATTTTCTTGCAACTCCAAACTTTCATCATCTTGATCTTCTCTTTGATATCCACTATCAACTTTCTCTTTTTTAATTCCTTCATGATGAGAATTTGAATCTCCATAAATTTCATTCAAATTCTCATTCGGTATTTCAATTATAAAGTCAATTAATTGACTTTTCATCGAAACTTCTCGATGATTATCATCATCATCTTGATTAACGGATTCGGTTGCACCAACTGAAATTTCTTCATCAACATTTGGTTTATCATCTCTTTCCACTTGCTTTCCTTTGTTCAATCTTTCGATTCTTCTCTTCTCAGCTTCCATAAATTGTCCAACAATATTTTCATCAATTTTGTGATCACTATGACTTAATGAAAACGGCAAAGAACTTTTCGATTCCAAATTCAAAGACTTTCTCCTTTCTGCATTCCATGCACTAGTAATTGTCATAATGTCTTCAATATTAGGTCGATCTTCTGGTTTTGATGCCCAACATTTTTTCATCAAATCTAACCAACATTGTGGTATATCAGGAGATGTAGCTGTATTGGGTCTTTTTTCGTTTATTACAATTTCCATTGCCAAATTTTTATCATAAGGTTGATCATGAAAAGGTCTCTTATGACGTTGTTGTCTTTTTAAAGTAGCACCATTTGATAATTCCCACATAATAATACCTAAACTATATATATCTGAACTTTTTGTGTATTCTTTACCTTGTAAAACTTCAGGAGCGATATAAGGCAATACTCCATAAATTCCTTTTCGTGAATTAGATATGATATTATTATTCTCATCGATAAGAGAGGATGATGAATTTAAATCATTATTTTCGTTCGATGAGCCAGCAGGACCTTGTAACCCACTATCAGAAATCCATATTTTCACAGATGATGAAGGATTTCTTAAACTCATTCTCTCGACCTCTTTTCTTCTAGTACTACGTCTAACTAATATATTACCAGTGTGTAAATTATGATGTATTAAGTCTTCTTTATGTAATTCATAAATTCCCTTTACAATTCCATCTAATATACTTATACGTTGCCACCAATCTATGCTAGCACAATTATGAGCCAGGTATCTATTTAAGTCTAAGTCATTTGCATACTGTAACACTATATAATAATCTTTTGTTACCGGATCTTGCGTAAAACCATACATTCTTGGTACTTTTGAGGATTTCTTTAACGAAAGATAATGTGTTTTTATCTAAGAAAGGGTAAAAATAAAAAAAAAAATAATTAAAGAGCGAGAACTCAAGTATAAATTAAATTCTCCATCGAATGTTAAAAAAAAAAAAGGATAATTACCTCGTTGATGAAACTTAAACTTAGATTTTGTGAATCTAATAATCGTTTTAATACAACTGTTTTTGGAACAAACTTACTCCGTAACGGAGAAACAGTTGAAGGTATTTGAGTGATTTTTTTCTTAGGTTCGTTTAGTTTGGGATTAAGTAATAATTTCTAAAAAAAAAAAAAAAAAAAAAAATTGAATA
>QZLH01000061.1:43131-63499 GCA_003833135.1 Oehlia diaphana | reverse complement strand
TTTTTTCCATTTATTTTAACGAAAAACAAATTTTGACTTTGAAACGAAGGAAAGAATTTTTTTTTTTTTTTAAAAAAAAAAAAAATATTTATATGATTAAATATATGAGATCAACTCAAATCCATTCGTTTTAACGCTCAAAAAACTTTTTTTTTTTTTTTTCTTACTTTTCCGATAGGGGATTATTGGGATTATTATACAAAGGAAGAGAGTGAGAATGAATGTGAAAAGTTTGATTATTTTTTTTTTTTTATTTCACTAGTGAATACTAGGATAAAAAAAAACAAAAAAAAAATACGATTTAAAATAAGAAATGAAGAAAAAGGCGGGTGCCGATGAGTATTTATTTACTTATTTTATAATAACAAATAAATTTTATAATATATGGTTAATTATTTACTTAAATGTAAAAATGCGCCTTAACAAATTACTCATACAATTTCAAGTAGTTCCTGTTAATTATATATAGTATTATAAATAAAGTGTATGTTGTCACAGTCGTATAATTGTTTTATTCGTAATTCTTGGTAAAACGCATTTTATGTTGTAATCAAAAGATCATCATCCACGTTCGGCCATTAAGGGGACATTAGCCATATGTATCTGGAATAATCTATTAAATTTGGGAAACAAAAGTATTTCGAAGTTTTAATTAAAAAAAATGTTTCTTTATTATCACAGAAGAAAAGAACCTTTAAAAAAAAAAATATCTTTAAAATTCATATATGTATGTGTATATATGTATATATGTATGTATGTATATATTTGGATATTATATATATTTTAATAAAAAAAAAAAAAAAAAATCATAATAACTTTCTCTTCTATTTTAAAAATTCTATAAAAAAAAGTATCTGGTAAGGAGAATATACATAACCACAATTTTTTCTTTTTTTTTGATTTATAATATTGTTTACCTTTTAAAGTTAACTATGCCTTCATATAACATATAATATCTAGAAAAATCTTTTTGATATCTAATTTAGACTTTTTGTGAAAGGTTATGCTTTAAACGATGAAATGACAGATTTATGATTTAATGTAACACGGTAAACTTATTGCTTTTTCCCCCCCTTATTTCATTTTTCATTTAGATGGACGCGTTCTTATGATTTTTTTGTTTTTTTTTTCAGTAATTTATTTTTGGATTAGAATGTTATTAACCGTTCAAAGAAAATTTTTTTTTGTAATCGTTGGGCTAAAATTATCTTTCAAATTAATTAATTGTTAATCAGATTTTATTATGATTTTCTACGATTCATTATTTAAAAAGCTAATTAATATTGAAAATTGAAAAGTGATTATTTTTTTTTGCTGAATTGAGTTTACAAGTATTAAGGAATAAGAAAGGAGAAGGTAAGATAATTTTGTTTCATGTTTCACTAAACGAAAGAATGATAGCGTAATATGATCACTTGGCTAAATAAGACTCAAGATCTTATCGAGTGTTTATGTGTGTGATAAATATTTGAATTATGGAATGAATCTATCTATAGTAAGATGGATAAACATTTTGGCAAATTTAATTTTAAATAAACAGGTTTTTTTCAAGAATCGGAATTTTTTATTTTTTTCTCCTAAAAAGTATAATAAAATAAGGAGAAGAAAAAAAAAAGAAAGCAATAGAAAGGATAAATGGAAATGATTTAAAGAAAATCTTTGTCAGGAAAAAATACGTTGTAACAGAATTTATTTTTGGATACTTTTTTTTTTTTTATTCTAAAAATTCTAACATATACAGAATATTTTTTTTTTTTTTTTACCTTTTCATTTTTACCTTTAGTGTAACGTTAAATTTACTTCATAATAAAAATGTATTTGGATTAGCATGATTTTGAAATTAAAAATTTGCGTCATTGATAAACGATGGCGTAAAGAAACCTCTATGATTTACGTAAAACCTCATTTTTCTTTTTTTTTTTAAGAAAATAAAGAAAATTTGTTTTGCATAATTTTCTGGTATCAACCTATTTCGTGAAGAGTTTGGATCAATTTATTGACAATGAAGTGTTTGTTCGGGGATCTTCAAAATCTTCTTGCTTAATATATATATCAAAAAGATTTATGAAACACTATCATATGAGGACGTATTAAAGAAGAAAAACATTTTGACCATTTGATAGTATAATTCCTGCTTTAGATCCTTCAAGGAAAAAAAACACATTTTCATGCATGCGAGCGCACGTATAATGTGCATATTGCGTTTCAACTTTCAACCCTTTATTAATATACAATTGATTTAGCATCCAATCCAGTCCACAGGGTTGAAGTCCGACTTTTTGGCTTCCGAAATATGAATGAATATATATAGTACATATACAGTACATACATACCCAATGGTGACGACGTTAGATAAAAGAAGTGCCGTTCGGCCAATCAGGAATATTATACATTACTCATCATCGCATGATAACGTCGTAATATGAAGGTGACAATCAAATTCTGAATCTTGAGAATATACCTGCAACCAGTACTTATTTTGTAAGTGGAAGCATAGTTAATCGTATTAGATTATAGGTGCTATCGAAATTTCTTGAATTACGGCGTCGCCGTCGGCGTTACGATAAATGTCGAAATTTATTTAAAATGCCGTAACCGTCGATGACACTCTATATTAGTTAGTTAACAATACCATTCATATGCATTGTCAATGGTTCTCAGCTTAGTCTTTTTGACATGAAAACGATTAGTTATGGTAAATGTCGAAATTATTTAAAATGCCGTGACCGTCGATGACTATATATTAGTTAACAATACTATTCATATGCATTGTCAATGGTTCCCAGCTTAGTCTTTTTGACATGAAAACGATTAGTTATGGTAAATGTCGAAATTATTTAAAATGCCGTAGCCGTCGATGACACTATATATTAGTTAGTTAACAATACTATTCATATGCATTGTTAATGGCTGGCTGGGGAGCAGTTTAGTCATTTTGACATGAGAACGATTAGTTAAATTACATTAATTATTTTATTGGGTTTAAAGAATGAGTAATTAATTAAAAAGATGCATTACTATATGAAGTTTGTTAATCATGTGACAAGTATTTTATAAGTGGGTAAAATATGAAAATTTGTTTGATTAACATTTTATAAGTGGGTAAATATGAGAAATAAAAATTAGTTGATAAATGGGTAATTTAAAATTTTTGTTTTATGTTGAATTACCTTACATATTTGTTACTATAATTATTAGATTTGCAACCATATATAAAATTAAAAAAATATGCAAAATATGAATAAAATAAAAAAATAAATGAACTATTATTTAATCAATATAAATAAATTATAATATTAGAAATATAAGAAATATAATATCATTTATCTTTTAATTCATTTTGCATTGTTCAGAAGGGACGCCTAGTTTAGATTTATTCGTGCGCATTACAATTTGTCATGCACGAAAGTAATTATACGCAGATTTGTTTTAAAAAAATGAAATC
Organism: Oehlia diaphana; assembly: GCA_003833135.1. Classification (NCBI taxonomy): domain Eukaryota; kingdom Fungi; phylum Glomeromycota; class Glomeromycetes; order Glomerales; family Glomeraceae; genus Oehlia; species Oehlia diaphana. The sequence continues at coordinate 60,054 of QZLH01000061.1, read as the reverse complement.
GTGTTCTATTCTAATGCTACGGACTACATCAGCTTTCGTTATCTATTATTCAGCACTCACTCTGATCTGATTACACTTGTCCCAACATCGATATTCTGAAACGGTCATCAGTTATCCGAAATTTATGTTGTCTAAATTCCGTGGTGTTGAAATTCTGAACGAAAAATTAGATATTAGATTGCGAACTCTGAAATGCAAATGCCCATTGGCCACGAATTGTTCGAGTGAGCAAAACTTTATTTTTAAGACATGATATGTAGAACAAGTGTGTAGGTGTAGTAGACATCAATTAATGTTTTAATAATGCAAAGATCATATTTATTTTTTTTTCAAGTACGATGCAACTAAGCTGTATATTATATTATTTCCAAAGCAAATAACCCTTATATTAATTAGTAATCAGCTATCTTCAGCTAAATGTAATTAATAAAAATGTTAATAAATCTTTAATAATCTGATAACAAACATTAATTGAAATTTAAATCAAAAGTACACGCTGATCAAAACACAACAAAGAAATTAAAATCAGTGATGATGTTTCTTTTTTGGGCTTTTCTTTTCGACCTCGTTTTCTTGTTTATTTTTTTCAACAGGGAAGGCATGGTGATCATATGATGAATCTGGAAGAAATAGCTAAAATAAAAATTTAAGATAAAAAAAAAGAGTAAAGAGCAAATTTTGTACATACAATCCTTAGTTTCAATAACAATTCCATCGGACACCGCAATCCATGGTGCCCCCAGCCAGTCTTGAGTTCTTTTGTCACTCTTTCCACTCTTTTGGAGTAAATCGCCAAGTAACCATAATACATTACCCATAGAATTCAAATCAAACACGCGGCCGAAGCAGTCCATAAAAAGGAGTACACAGTGACAATGATATGGTCAAATCCATAATCACCATAATCACCAACTTCTTCAATATAACAGACAAGAACTTTTTTCATATAACCGATATCATCATTTTGATCTCTATCTTGGAGCTCAAGGCCAAGTGAGTTTGCAATGTGGTTACGGTCAGATTTCGTGAACATGTCAACTATCATGAGTGGACTTCTGCAACGCCCATGTGTTTCATCGATTTCATCACCAACTGACACCTGGCACATGGAGGAATTAGGTTGAGCAGTTACCCCAAAGGTGGTTTAAGTTTTTCTCGAATATGCCATTAACTCGTTGACTTCCTGTGTTATAAACGTTTTTTTCCACTCCGAATCGATGACCCGAACATGAATCGCACAATCTTCCTTTTTTTCACTCCAATCGTTAAATTCACCGTTGATGGGCGGCTTCTCTCATCATGATCTTTTCGACCAAGATGATCAACATCCTGGCAAGGTATCTTTTCCTTTTTCGGTGACTCATCTTCTTGAGGAAACCCATGATATAGTACATCCATAATAGACACACTACGTAACCTGTTTTGTCCTTGGGAATATCATTATAAATTATGTAACTTATACAATCAGTTACATCATGATTACAAATCAGTTATCGATCGAAGTAGATATATCACATGGTTAAACTAGGAAAACGGAAACCGGTATTAAGTACGAAGTAGTGGTTAAATTACAAATCTATTATCTAAGGAACATAGGTTTCTGGGTCCGGACATGACGTTATCGAACGTAGAAGTATATAGTCCTTCGTTACACTTCGAACTAATAAAGCCTAAAATGTGGATGCCATGTAGGCGCAGTGAAATTTCGGTCATTATTATTTGATACACGTGGCACCACGGATTCAGTGGTGAAGATACTAAATACAAAGATTGAGAAGCCCAAATTTGCGATATTTATCTGCAATTTAATAAAAATTTACATATATTATAAGTTGTTGTTTATAGGATATCGAAACTTTTGGTTGCTTGATTAACGAATTCCTTAATTTTTTATATCCTTTCTGGAATAACGATTTCCGGTTTGATCATACCATATCTCAATAAGGAAAATTCCATTATCTAGACAAATGCATCTTTTTTTCCGATTACGATTAATGATGTCTCGAGTTTTTTGACATCTTTATACCAGCTAGTGCTATGAGCCCCTTGCACCTCCAATGCGATTCGATATTTTTGGAAGAAGGGCATCAAGCTCTAATCCTTGCATGAAAGAGGGGCGATATTCGATAATAGGTTCCTCGTTAAGAATTTACTTAGCTATCTGGATGCATCTAGTCTGGAATTTGCGGTTTTCATAGATTCTAGTTCTTTTTTAAGCTCATCATCGATATAATGCCTTAATTTTGCTATCTCGGCTTTTAGCTCATAATTCTCATTAATCCTATCTCATCTTAACGAGTCTGGACTCACGATCCTCGATTCTGCTCCCGAGTTCCTTCCTGAGCCTCGTTATCTCGAATTTGAGATCGAAATTCTCGGTATGGAGGAGAGCCCTCTCATTCCTAAGCTCGATAATCTGTTTCATAAGATCATTGGTGGATAGTCTCCGTTCTTCTTCAAGCTCGATATTCTTTTTCTCAAGCCTGGAAATCTTAGCCCCAAGCTCAGCGTTGCGCTGTCTCAATATCTCAAGCTCGGATGGGTTTGCTGTTCCACTATCACAAGCTGTCATGGTTAATAATGCTACATGTACGGCAAAAAATGTTCAATGTTACTTGGCAAAGGTAATCAAAACTTTATTAATACAAGGGTCGGAACGTAGCCCGTGATACATATAAAAATAAATCGTTGCCAGAAGACACGGCCTAACAGTACATAAAAAAATGCGAATATATCGCTTTACATTAATCATTTCTGGGGTATATGAGGACATGAATAGGACCTCTATCGCCATTTTCTTGAGGATAAGGGTTCCTTTCTATGAGAGTTACGATACGCAAGGTGGGAAAATTTTTAGAAATTTCACTTTGTGGTTCCTTGGCTATCCGGAAAACTATTTACAGAAGAGACAATAGCATGATTGGGTTGGAAAACATAACTTCGTATAGATCGAAGTTTGTTTGACGTAAGACTTGACGGACATTTCTGATCGAGTCTTTTAGGTTATCAGCGGCCAAACTGTTATCAATTGTTATATCGAAATATTATTAACAGTCTCTCCACGAAGAAAGCAGTTGAGACAAATAGATATCCTTCTGTCTTGATCAAATTTTTTAGCCCTTCATCACAAAAAATTTAGATTTAGAGTGGAATCTTGCAGTCTTGCAGTCCTCCATTATTATCTTTATGAACGACCAAAGGGCATATACACACCTTAATTTTTCGCGGGAAGTTGGCTGAACTTCTACCAGTCTGGCATTTTATATCTCGTTACTGTAGACCGCGGAAAAATAAAAAGACCGAACGCTGAATATAAGGAATATGATTCTCTTTATCGTATGACGCCAAGAACCCTTTGAAAGCACATGCGTACGGATTTTTCACATGAAGATCTTCCTCACAAGACTCAAAGTTGGCTAATTCGCGTAGACCTCGTAAATTGTAAAGTTCTCAGCCCTTCATATCATATGGTTTTGCCGTCAATATTAACATATATGGTAGGTCCTGTGTTGCAACAAAGCATTTGAGCCAGCATTTTAATATTCCACTCGCGTTTGTTCGGGGAAAACAGAGGTTAGGGACCGGGTGCATAAGTTCTTTTGGTTATATGCGAAAATTAATATGTCGCACAGACGCATATGTATCGTTTGTATCGTTCTTATACGATCTACGACGTATATGTCACACAATATATGTCGTATAAGATAGTATGTCGTACGCGTATGGTGTTTGTCGTACAATTCGTGGCTCTTCCGAGCTGATGATCAATACTCCGAGGTAGATGATTATTCAAATTTTCATTAAATAATTATTGTTTATAAGCTTAAAAGAAGTTCTTTTTAAAAGCCTTCTTGGAATTATTACAAAGGTTTATATTAAAGGTTATACTGTTCTATATTACTGAAATTTACAGTAATAAATAATATATTTCTTACACTTATTGAGATGTAAAACTAACTTTTCTGTCATGGAAAAGTACTTATTATCTAACTTTTTTGATAAGTTTGGAGATATAAGGATTTAGCCTGTCTTTTTTTGCTATAATATTATCAACAGCTGGAAGAAGATCACTCAAATAATTATGAGTTTTAAGCAGAAAATGCTCTTTAATTTCTACCATATATTATTAGAATATATTTATTAATATCTTAAGCAAAGCATAATTTTAGAATTCACTTTTAAAATTCAGAATTACTATATAAATTAGAAGAAATTTTACTACTGACTTGAGATATATATTTTATAAAAGTGCTAAGAGAGGACTCGAATTATACTAATATAACTCACAAGTAAACATTAAGTACCAAAGTAAAAATACATTTTATAATATAATTCTGTCAATATTGAAGCTAGAAATGCGATTTTACTATCATTAGAATCCTCTCATCGAGACGAATCTAATGATATAAAGTTTATTAAAATCGAACCACTAGTTGTATTAAAAACAGGGGTATGTAGGATAACTAAATTTTGAAAATATCCCTGTAATACGCAACTTTTGATATAAACACTACGCAAACTCAAATGTGAATTGTATCAGTATTGTTTGGGGTTCTGCTAAGTGACACAGTTTTAAAGGATTCATTATACCCCTATAAAGTATTTTAAAGGAGCTAGTGATTTAAAAGTAAAACATTTATTTTGATAGAGAAGTCTATATAGCTGATTTAAGTAGTTTTACAAATAAGGTAGATCCAATAGGATTAAAAGCAGTTCTTATAATCCAGTTAATACCTCAAAACTTGCTAATATTTTGAAGTTTAAAATATTTGATTATAATTAAATCAAAAGTTTTATTTAAAATATGTTTTGTTAAATCATTCAATTTATTATTAATCTAATTATATGATATTAATTTGTTAATGGATATGCAGATTATTTCTTTATTTAATAATAACTAAAAATAGAAATTATTGATTTTAAAAATTTGTATAATATTTGACCCCCAAAAAAAAAGATCAATATCAGATCATATAATTAAATAATCAAATTGATATTTTAACTGAAATATATTTTTACTTTCAGTTAATTAGTACAAAGTTACAAATCCATTTTCTATTTTCTTACTTCTGCTTCAGAAAAAAATGTATATTATCAGATTTTTTTTAATATGTTTCAGTTGAATTAAATAATTATTAAGATTTTAATATTTATACTTAACTAAAGTAACTGCTGATTTTTTAATCTTTCACTTTTTATTAATCAAAAAATTAAAGGCTGAAATATATATAAACTAAGATTTATGAAATTTACATATAATTTACTTACTTTTTTAATAATTTTTTTTACAAATTTTTAAGATTATAATAATTAACAAACAAGATATAAATAAATTATATACCAACTACATTTTTTAGCATATAATAAACTGATTAATATAAATGATTTTAATATTATATATTATTTTTTAAAATCTAAATAAATAATATCTGCATATATATTAAATATCCTAAATAATAAATCTTACTATTTATAATATTACTATTACTAAAAACTTTATCATATCAGCTAATTTTTGGAATTTTAATCAATCAACACACAGTAGCAGGCATTGTATATATTTAGTCAGTGATCTATATATGGGCATTTTGCAGTAGAAAGAGACGAAACTACTAAAAAAAATAAAAAATAAATTAATATAAAATCTGAACAAATTATAGCATTTAGAATATTTTTGGTATATAAAAGAAAATTTGAATTTTTTTAGTAGTTTCGTCCCTTTTTACTGCAAAGTGCCCATATATCTTTATACTAAAATAGGAAAGGCCTAGATCAGTCTATAAGTAAATAAGGTGTGTTAAGTGCGTTAATTAATTAGCCTTTCAAAAATCGGTCTATATGTACTAAAAAATAAAAAAAAATAAAAAATGCAAATCTATTAAATTTTTATAATCCATATAAAATTCCTTTATTTACAGTATTAATAAAACTATAAAATTAGTTTATTTAATTACATCTGATCTAAAAATTATTTAAATCTTCAAAATTGATATTAATTAAAGACGATTTTTATTTGTACACTATGTGTTTGAACACAATTTCCAAAAAAAAGTAAATTTTTATGCTAATCATTTAATGTTAAAATTTAACAAAAAAAAAAGCAAAAAAAAAAATTGTTAAATAACTCAAAAATAATATTCAAAACCATCTATGACATATTAAGTAAACTTGCAGAACAAATCAAAATATACCTAATATACATTTTTTTTAAAGATTTATTTATTAGAATTTTTTTTACAAAATTTTTTTATCGAATCACATGATATGTGTTTTAAACATTAGTATACATTAAGAAATTTTCTTAATTAAAATATACAGTATAAAAATTTAATATATTATAAATAATATTGCAGATCTACCAAATATATATGTTTTTATATTTGATTTTCTATCTGATTTTATATGAATATATTAGATCTAATAAATAAATATTTTGAATAATATTATTAATTATTAATTTTGATTAGTCTTCTAATAATTAATTTGTGATCTGTCTCTGAACCAGTGAAAACTACTAATAAATTTCAGGAAACTAGTTTTACAAATTAATTATCTCTTAAATAGTTTTTGAACTGATTTATCCAGAATTTTTTTTTAAAGTGTTATATAATAATGTTCTGAGTATATTGAATGATAAATTTGTATTGTTAAATATTAATATCACAAGTTTGATCTGATTTTTCAGTATATCATTGTATGTAAATCAAAAATTTTATTTACTACATGATAATAAATATTAAAGAACTAATAAAATAAATTTTATTACGCATTTAAAAATATTGATAACTAATAAAATTGAAGATGTCACATAATCAATTTAAACAAAAAAAAATCAATAAAAACATATAGTCAAATATAAACTATTTGGTATGTTCAAAAACTATAAAATATATATAAGTAAAAGTAATTAATTAAAACTTCAAATAACTTTATAATTATCAATAAATTTAAATAAAAACTTTTATTTTTAAATAGTTTAACTTTCAAGACAATTTTAAGAAAATCAAGCATAAAAAAGAAATCAAAGAAAATCTGCAAAACTTTATAGCTTGAAAACTAACTCTTATTTTGTAAATATCATATTAATAACTTTTTAAGTATGTAGTTTACAGTAAATATTTTATGAAATCATAAGAAATCATAGAAGAATAAATGTAACAAAAAAAGTTTATTAGAAATATTTGTAAAATTATAAAATTAGAAAAATCAAAAATGATTTTTATGTCGTTACATGATCAAAATGATCACACTAATTTGAAAACGGTGATAATAGTTTTATTAAACTATTAAAACTGGAAGTTTAAAATCTGACAAGTTTTAAAAGATTCACTTTGAAGTCTATAAATTCAAAAAGCCATTTATTAGTATCATAAAATAAGAAAACTAAGTTTTTCCTTTAACTTTTTTTACTAAATAAATAGTTAAGTAATTAGTAAATAAAAAATATAGCCAATTTCTTAACTTTATACTTCTATTCTGCTAATGTTAGAAAAATAAAAGAAATTTAATATATAATGATTTTAAAAAAAAATTTATATTATATATTAGATATATTAAATTATTAGATATTTTATATAAAATATATTATATTCCATTAAAATTTATTTCAAATATATCTTATTTAATAAAAAAATTTTAATTATACTAGTTGTAACCTGTTGCTTCATACTAGAATTAGAATACTGGCTGGAATTATATTATTATCATATAAATTTCACTTTTTTTTAATTTGTTTAAGGGCATTTAATAAACAGACCAAAGTAATGTTGCACAATTCATAATTTATTTATATAGATAATTTAAATATTACAAATTTTTTAATTATATATATTTTTATTAATATCAATACAGTTGTCCCTCTCTATAGTCGCCTCCAATATAAGCACACTCTCTCTTAAGTCATACCACTTACAAGTCCTGATTTTTATATAGTGAAATGCCCCCTATATAGTCACAAATTGATTATAGTTACTATCACAGCAATTGTTGACCCCAATGTAATAGTTAACATATAGAAAATTCCCCACTTATAGTCATATCATGTGATTAAAGTATATTTGAAAAATGTATAACGTGGTTTGAAGATATTTATTTCATCAGTTTCATAGTATAATTTTATAATAACGATAAGATTTGCTTGATATACAGTTAAAATGGATATAAAAGGAGTGGTAATTTTATGCATTTTTTCATGTATGCATTTGTCAGTTTGTGTAGGCTAAAAGATTGTACAAGCTTAAATTTGGTAAGGTAAAAGGTAGGAAAAATTAAAATTATTTTTTATTTATTTTTATAATATGATTTCTATATCTGATAATCAAGTTAGCATTCATTTTATTTACAATAAAAAATTATATATAATCACACCAAAAAGAAACTTTGCATAAATGTAACTGTACATGTAAAACCTTACTATAAGCACACCTCTTCATAGTCACACCATTTAGTGGTCCCGAAGGGTGTGACTGTAAAGGGGGATGACTGTACTATGTAAAAAAATGAAATAATTACCATTCAATTCATTTTATCAAGAAATTCTAATAATTGTCTTTTTTATCATTTTTATTAAAGTGGTACAATTAACAAACACACTTATATAAAAGTAATAACTACATTAAACTGAATACAGTAAATTCCAATAATTAAATTTAAATCAATTATTATAAAAATACCAAATTAAATGTGTTTTTTTAACATTCCAATATTCTTATACTTCAGATATATTTTATTCCATTTCATTTATAGATAATAATAACACTAAATACATATTTTATTAATAGATTAATTTGTATTATTAATTTAAAAATTTTAAATTAATTCTAATTAATGAATTTAAAGTAAAATTACTAATATAAACTAATTCTATATTTCCAAACTAATTATAATACTTGCCAGAATTAAAAAATTGAATTAATTTATTATATGAATTAACTGAATTGCCTATTTTATCTCACATTATACTAATGCTGGCCGAACCTTTAATTCTGGTCAGAGGGTACTGTGCCGATTCCCGATCACGAGATGATTAACAAAAAAAACTTTTTTTTTGAATGTTCAACTTCGCACCTCGAGGACCTTTATTTGTTATTTCTTATTATTTACGAATTCAAAGATCTTTATCTATCAATAGTATTTCGTCAAACTTTTTACAGATCTTTTGGACTCGTTCTTTTTCTTATACTTTACCATTACACGGAAGAAATATGCCACCAAAAAAAGTTGTCAAAGAAGAACGAATTTTACTTGGTAGACCGAGTAATAACTTGAAGATCGGAGTTGTTGGGCTACCTAATGTTGGGTAAGTTTCGAGAAGTTAAAGCAATGACTATTTATATTTACGTTAATAATTAATATTTTGTTTATAATATGAATTTGATTCTGAAAACTTCAGTCAACTTTATTGATCAAGTTTTGCTTTAATCCAATTTTTTCAATTTTATATCACAGGAAATCTACTTTCTTTAATGCCATTACAAACAGTGCGGCATCCGCAGAAAATTATCCTTTTTGTACAATTGGTTAGTTTTTAAATTTCACATTATAGTTTAGTCGTGAATTCGATCTAAATGTTATGCGATCTAAATGTTATGTAATCAATTTAAATATATAGATCCAGAAGAATCTCGAGTCGCTGTACCAGATTCCCGGTTTGATTGGTTATGTGAAACATATAAACCACTTTCAAAGGTGCCAGCTTATCTTACTGTTATTGATATTGCTGGGTTAGTTAAAGGCGCATCCACCGGAGCTGGATTGGGTAACAACTTTTTGAGTCATATTCGAGCTGTAGATGCTATTTTCCATGTTGTCCGTATCCTTTTTGTTTCAACCTTAAATTTTAACGTTTGTACGAAAAAATTTATCGTCTTTAACTATTAAATTTTTTGTTATGATGATGGATAAAAGGAGCTTTCTCCGAGGAGGATGTAATTCATGTTGAAGGGGAACTTGATCCTGTTAGGGATCTTGAAATTATTCATAATGAACTTCGTCTCAAAGATGAAGAATTTTTGACTAAAAAAATAGAAGAATTGTCAAAAATTACGGCACGCGTAGGAAAAGGTGGTTCTGCGGCCGATAAGGCAAAGAAAGAAGAATTGGTAAGTGCTATATATATAGAATACGTGAAATTTTATGTATCATATTACAAGTTAATTTTAAATATTCGATATAGGACATTACACAAAAAGTACTGAAATTTGTAGCAGAGGACAAAAAGGATGTTCGAAAAGGGGACTGGAACAACAAAGAAGTAATTATCAAAAATCATTATTTCTTAATTTATTGATTACAATATTTATGTATAATATATTTATGTACACATTTTTCCTGCTTTAGGTAGATATTATCAATACCTTGCAATTACTTACCGCAAAGCCCGTAATTTATTTAGTTAATTTGAGCGAAAAAGATTTCATTAGGAAAAAGAACAAATGGTGAATAAAATGCGGATAGACGACGTTAAAAGAAAGATCATATAATAATATAAAGGTTTCTATTTTAGGTTACCAAAGATAAAGACATGGGTTGATGAAAATAATCCGGGAGACTTAATACTTCCTTTCAGTGCGGGATTTGAATATCAACATTCGATTCTTCCTACAAAAGAAGAAAAGGATGCATTTTTGGCTGAAAAAGATGCTCAATCTTCATTTCCAAGAATCATAGTAGCAGGATATCAAGCATTACAACTTATGTATTTTTTCACTTGTGGGCCGGATGAAGTCAGAGCTTGGACAATTAGGGTATTTAATCATGATACATTTGAGATTAATTAAAAGTGGTTTAAGCAATTTAAAAATGAATTTTTTTTTTCTATAAAAAAATTTTATTAGAAAAACACGAAAGCACCAAAGGCAGCAGGAGTTATTCATACCGATTTTGAGAAATCATTTATTTTAGCAGAAATTATGAAATTTGATGACTTAAAAGAACTTGGTAACGAAGCAGCGGTTAAATCAGCGGGAAAATATTTGACAAAGGGTAAAGAATATGTTTTTGAAGATGGAGATATCGCATATTTTCGATCTGGTCTTGCTAATAAAAAATAAGTTAATAGTTTTTATTTATCATTTAATTTTATTAATAATTACTTTTGAGATTAAATGTAAAAAGTTCACAGAATAAAAAGTAACAAAATTTTATAGAATGTAATCCAGACATTCCAATATGTTTATTAAACTCTCGGAACAAATATCGAATGAAAATAATAAACCACCCACAATGAGGCTTTTTTGTAATTACATGAAAAGTTGTAGAAAGTGTTGATGAGTGATAATTGTGATGTAGATTAAATGAGGGGATTTGGAATTAAGTTATTAAATAAATAAATAAAAAGTAATGCTATTATTAATTTATCGGAAAATTCTCCCGAAAAAAGTTCTCTATAATATTTTTCTGTGAAATGTCTATAGTGAAGTAAATTTACAATTAAGATTAGGATAATATGATGAGTGTAATTATTATATACGCTAAAGTGAATGTATAATACTTTTGGTTGAAATATTATTGTCATTAGATTATTGAATATTATTATCTTCATTATTACTAGTGTCAAATGGGATTGTTGCGGAAGCAAAAGTTCTTGTGAGACCACCACCACTATCTGCATTTGAACGAGGTATTATAGTATCAATACGCTCTTGATTTAAAGGAATTACGTTTGTAACATTACTTGAAGAACCTTCTTCTGCATCATAATTAACATAAGTTGGAGTACTACTAAGGCGAGAAGCAATCGTATATATACCGGAACTAGTAGATTGTCTTAAATTAAAATGTTCATCATCGGTTAAATCAACCAATTCTTGAAATGCAGACACAGTTGTTGGAGTACGTTTTAATGTTGGCATGTGAGGTTTTTCCTCAACTATACTTGGTACAGGAGGACTACTAACATGAATATCTCCGGGTACAATCTTTCCCTTTTTTATTTTGAATGAAGAAGAAATGCTATTAATCGAAGAAGTTAATGAATTAGACTTTGAACTATTTTCTTTATCCTTGTCAGTTATATCTCCAGCATTTATGCTATGTAAAGTATTTCTTTTTCCTTTTCTTTTTTTATATATTAAAGCTAAGACTGTTAAGATCATAATTAATATCGCAACTGCCAATATTGAAAACATCCACACATGTAAATTATTTGATTTTGTGTCATTTGGTGAACCTGAGCTTGGTATTGGCTGAAATGGAGATGTTGTTGTTGTTGTTGCTGTTGTTATCGATGTCGATGTTATTGAAAAGGAAGAAGATAAAGGATTTTGTGTTTGCATCGGAGTAGCAGTAGTAGGAATATCTGATGTTATCGGAGTGGTGATAGAAGGTGGTATTGATGGAAATGGTATTTTTGGTATTTTTGGAGTTGATGGATCAGTAGGTAATAGATCACTAATATCTGTAGCAGTAGCTTCAGTATCAGTATCAGTAGCGCTAGCAATAGGTGTAGCAGTATCAATATCAGTACCAATATCCGTAGCGGTAGGCGTAGCATTAATAGTAGAAGTAGTAACCAAAGTTAAAGATATTGAACCATGTGGCAATGATATTGTCGGAATTGAAGGGACTGGAGTTGGGTTTACTTTATGATTGTTATTAAAATCTTCTTGTCTACGATGTATATGTACATTATTACCGCGCGCTATACCTTTGCTACAATAAATAACAAAGTGGTTAAAACGTGTGTAAAGAACAAAAAAAAAATAAAAATTTCGGAATAAAACTTACGTAATTTCATTAGAAAATTTCTTAATACGTATAGGCGGCATTTTTAAAATGTAATATGTGCTACACCTTATTCACCTACCGAAACGACACTCCAAAAATAACTATTTACAAAATAATTAGTATCTCACAAAAAGAAATTCGCGACCACAATATTTATTCCCAAAGTTTTATAATATTACAACACAATATTACACCCAAAGAAAAAAGAAAAAAGAAAAAAAAATTGTAATTAGAGTTGGAGGAGGGAAAGGGAAAAAAGAGAAATGAAAGAAAATGAAAGATAGTTCGAAAAAGGAGAGAATTTTATAGGAGAATCAACATCCGAATATTTTGTCCGAGAGTTTATTATAATCGAAAGAATTTTCTCAAAGAAAAGAGAAAATTTATCTTACAGAAAAAAAGGAACGAAGAGAAAAAAAAATTTTGAATTAGTGAAAAAATATAAATAGATACGGTAATATTCTATACCTAAAAAAAAAAAAACTTATGCAATTTACGCGTTTCTTAGTTAGCTATATAAGGACACATAAACTATTCATAACACCCGACAATTTTTTTTTTCCCTTAATAAGGGTATATTACGATAGTATTACGATATGCCCAACAGCCCAAATACCCGTGAACCGGAAAACGGAAATTAATTAATTTCCTTGTAGATCAAATTTAGAAACTGCATGATATCGAGTTTACGAATTAATAATTGTTAGCCAAAAATTAATTAGAAATATTTCTGGCTCATAAAACGCAATATCAAAACTTCACTTAAAACGCAAGGAATTAAGTACAAAAACCACAATTTTCCGTAATCGGTTCATTTTTTTGCCTAACAAAATATAATAGGAAGGAGATCCTTAATTAATATCTCATGTTACCAAAATTAATGAGAATGTTCTTTATTTAGCAAAAGTATTCAAGATCAGCTTGTCCTAAAACTCATTCTCTGATCGATAAAACTCTCCAAGTTTCTACTCACTAGTACTTAGATTCTCTTTTCTCTAATTCTAATTTAAGTTTTGATTAAATCAAACCATTTATAGTATTTTTTTCATTATTTCAATTAAAAAGTATGAACCTTTGTCTAGAAAGCTAACGTTAGGATCCGTTATCCTTGAATTATTTTATTTTACACGAATGATCAACATTTCCATCGCTGAAAAATGATTCAAATTTTTGATAGTACTCTTATCGGATTATAATATTGTAATCACATTTGCCGGTTCACTATTCAGCCAAATAATGTAATATATTTAGTTTCGTTATTGATTCGGCAGTTGCATCTCTAACTGAATTATTTCCGTTTGCAAATTTAAAAGAGCTTGAAGATTGGAAATATCCTCCTCTAACATTAAATCAACACTTAAATCCCGTTTAATTTCTTCCAATCTTTTGAAAGCAGAACTATTATTAGTTAAAATGATATTCCTTTGCTCTTTTAAAAGATTCTCCAGTAAGATCTTTCCTCTTCTACCAAGATTACTTTTAAGAGTATCCCGTAATTCTTTTAGACTAGTTTTTTTAGCTTGCATTTGAAATTTATTTAATTGTTCTTTTAAATCATCAAATTTTTGTTGAAGCTTGTTAATAGAAAAATCTTTTTCTTTTAACTGACTTTCAAGACCTGCAAGTTTATTTTGAGATTTTTGCTCATTTTCTTGTAACTTTTCTAAAAGATCCTTTTCTTTTTGAAGAGCCATTTCATTTTTTCTAGTCTCCTCATCTAATTTTCTTTTTAATTCATCAATTTGTTGCTTACTTTGTTGTTGAAATTTATTAATAGAAATTTCTTTATCTTTTAAGTGATTTTGAAAATTCTTTTCATTTTCCTGAAGTTTTTGTAAAAGATCCTTTTCTTTTTGAAAAGTCTCCTTACTTTTTCTAGTTTCTTCATCCAATTGTTCTTTTAATTTATCAATTTGTTGTTTACTTTGTTGTTGAAATTTAATAAGTGAAGTTTCCTTATTTTTCAATTGATTTTTAAGAATTTGAGAATTTTGTTTATTTTTTTGAAGTTTCTTTAAAAGATCATTTTCTTTTTGAAAAGCTTTTTCATTTTTTTTATTTAATTCATCTAATTGATTTTTTAATTCTTTAATTCGTTGTTCACTTTGTTGTTGAAGTTTGTTAATAAAATCCTCCTTATTTTTTAATTGATTACTAAGATTAATAAGTTTATTTTGAGAATTTTGTTCATCTTGTTTAAGATTTTCTAAAAGTTTTTCTAATTCATCTTTTTCTTTTTGAAGAATATTTCTATTTTTTTCAGTTTGTTCAAGTTTATTTTGTGTTTGTTTAGCCTTCATTAATTGACCCTGTAATTCTTTACTTTTAAATTTTAATATTTCCATTAAATCATTCATTTTTTTTCTTAAAGAAGCTGTACTAGATTTTGCTTTATATAATTGATTATTTAATTCATCTTTAAGAGAATTTAATTCCTTTTTTTTAGTTTCAATTTCAATAATTGATTTATTGATTTTAACTAATTGATTATGTAAATCTTTAGATTCTTCTTCCTTATTTTTTAAATCATCATTAGTTTCTTTTAATTTTTCTTTTAATTCTTCTTTAACTTTTTCTTTATTTAATAAATCTTCTTTTAAAATATTTGCTTCTCTTTCTAATATTCCTTTTTCCATTAATTGTTCAGCAGTAATGGATTTTAATTCATTTTCTTTTTCTTCTAATTCTTGTTTTGTTTTTTGATAAACAATATTTATTTCTTCTAAATTAATATTTAAACTATAAATTTGTTGTTGTAAAATTTTTACATTTTGTTCCAATTTAATTTTCTTTGTTTCCAATTCATCTTTTTTAATTACTAAATTACTTTCTTCTTTTTCTAATTCTGTTAAACGATTTTGAACATCAGAATTTTCTTCTTCTTCACTTAATGTTATTTCTTTAGTTAATTCTTCCATTTCTTTAGTTAATTCCCAATTTTTTTTCCATTCTCTTAAATTATATCTACCTTGCCAAGCATCAATATCATCAATAGCAAAAGTTTCAAGTTGATTATAAATTATTTTAACTTTAGCATCTAATCTTTTATCAGCCAAACATCTTAAATTTTTAATATTATAAGGTAAATATTCTAAACCAGAATCTATATCAGTATTATTAATACTTAAATTTTCTAATTTAATTAAACCTTTTAAAGGTTCCAAACTACCATAAAATTGATTAAAAATTCCTTGATCAATTCTTTCTTGATCAGTATTACCTATAAATAATTGTTTAAGATTAATAAAAGAAGAAAAACAATTTAAATTTGAAGAAGAAATTTTATTATCAAGTAAATTTAAATATTCTAAATTTTTACTCTTTAAAATAGGGATCTTATTAAGTTGATTATAACGAACGTTAATAATATTTATATTTTTACAATTACTTGTATCTAATTGATTTAATTTATTTTGTGAACAATCAATATCAATTAATTTCTTATTATTACTAATATTTAAATCGATTAATTGATTATCACAACAATTTAATAATTCCAAATTAACAAAATCTGATAAATCCAAATATCCTTCAAGATTTTGTTTATTTATAATTAATTTCGTTTCATTAATTCTTTCTTCTTTTGTTGGATATTTTTCATTGATAAATTGTTGTGCGTCCATAATAATTTAATTTTAATTTAATTTTTTTTTTTAAAAAAAATAAATATTTTTATTTTTTGTTTTTTATTTTTTTTTTTTCTCAGAAAAAAAAAAAATTACTCAAGTTCGTATTAATTATGAATTTCTTTAAATAAATAAAAACATCATTATAAGAATTTTAAATAATCCATAATTTCTTTGTTTCAGAAATCGTTATCAATCTATTACGTAGTCGAATTTTAAATTATGATAATTAATGATACATTCATTAATTACAAGAATTTTCTAAAAATATATCTTATAATCATCAAATTTTTTTTTTTTTTTTTTTTAATAGGTTCAAATGGAAGAGCTTTATTAACAAAATTAAAATATACAAGCGTGCAATCTCTAGACTATCTAGTCAGAATGCCATTTCTTATGGGGTAATTCTCCAAAAATTGCTCTACGAGACGAGAAGAAATCACTGCCAGCCCATAAATGCTGAAGCAACAACTTTCACCTAGCTATCCGCTAGACTACCGGAAGACGTACCAACCTAGTTACGCTAAAACATCTTGCCCAACACCTTAGACTTCTCCCTTCCAACAATGTA
>QZLH01000061.1:10399-42032 GCA_003833135.1 Oehlia diaphana | reverse complement strand
GAGTTTTAAACAAAACTATGCTACCAAAAAATGACTTAGAAATAAAAAAGAAAATATTATTTAATAAAAAACTGCGCCACCATAATAAAAACAAGAGAAAAAGAAAGAGTTTTTGAATATCTTTATCTTATAATCATCAAATCTAATTATGGGGGATCAATAGACGAATTTTTTGAAGAATCTTTTAGTAAATCTCGTAGTTAATTAGAACTAATTTGGTTTCTTGAATGAACAAAGAAACCATATTTAAAATGAATTCCAAATATAAAAAAACTCAATCGTAAAAAAAATTCTAAACCGGTTTTGTATTAAACATATATGGTAAAAATGCATGCGGATTGCTGCACATCAAATCAGGTTTCCTAATTACTTTTTTTTTTCATTCAACAATGGCACTACGTATTCTACTGTTAATGAAAGAGTCAATTAACGAAATTGAACGAATAATGATCGGTTAAAATATTATTCCATGAATGATATAAGTAAGACACGGGATTTTATAAAATCTGTAGTCATTGTAATGTTACGAGATTTGTCTAGAGACTGTATTTTTTTTTGTTCGGTACATGCCAAAATTAGCCATTACACCAGGAATGTACCCGGTCATTTAAAAATGGAGTTACGGAGCAATTGATATACAATTGCTACAAGAGTCTTGATTAAGACTTTCTTTAGTTCATTGCAATAAAGTATGAGAAGAAAAAATAAAACTTAGTATAAAAAGTTCGATATATCGGCACACTAGATCATGGGTAAATAATCTGGAACGAATTACTACAATCTATAATAAACTTCTAACGAACCGACCTGGTATATAACCGACCTGGTATATCGCGTCTGTACGTAATGCAAAACATCTTCAACACATGCAAAAAGAACTTTAGAGTTCTATGATAACGATTATAAGGCTATATATGACTTTATTTCTTTTATGTCGATGATTAAACATTTCTAGGAAATACTACGAAAAATCATTATTCACTTGTTAATGCAAGTTGTTAATTAAAGTGATGTATAACTATAAATTATGTAATTTTTTATTGGTTTATATAAAAATTAGACTATATATTTTTATGATAAATTAATGAATGATATTTAAATACAAATGGATTTTATATAATTAATTACAATTTTTTTTCAAACCTTTTTTTTCTTTTATATATTTCTATTATTACTTCCCCTCATTTATACATTTCTATCATAATTTTCTCCTATTTATCATCAATTCCCCTTCTCTAATAAAACGTCACCAAAAACATTTTCGTATCTTGGTAAATCAGGTCTTGGCAATTCTTTATCTAATTCTGCTTCCTTTTTTTTGTCTTCAGGAACTTTTTCATCGTCCTTTTTTGTTTCTTCATTTAAATCTTCCAAAACTTCATCAACTATGTAAGGAGTTAATACACCAGGAGGTATAGCACCGGAAGTTTGTTTTTGACGAAGCCATAAATCCACGGTTGGAACTCGTTTAGCTATTCCGGCAATAAATCCATTTGATTTATAAAATTCTTCTTCTTCGGAAGTTATTTCTTTAGGTTTAAAATCATGAGAATATGATTTAGTTTTATTATGAGGATATATTAATTCACTATTTCTAATAAAACAATCAGGACCAAAAGCCGTTGAATCTGGAATAAGACTTTTCCAACTTTTTACCAAAGCTTTAGAAATTTCTGATAAAGATGATCCAGAAGGTAATATTACTCTATGTATAGGATATAATTTAGAATCTTTAAATTCATCGGCAGGGCGAATTTCTAACATAACTTCTATCCAGGGAATACATTTTAATGCAATATTTAATGGTCTATTAAAAGTTGCTTCTTCTGATAATATTTCTGAAGTTTTGATCGGAATTGTGAATAAATCGAATACAATATCGTGTGGTTTTTCACTTGTAGTGATAGTATTGTTTGAAAGAGTTGAATCAGAAGATAAAGAGCGTGTCATTGATGGGGGAGACGAAGGAAACATGGAAGACATGGGAGATGTGGGAGATATGGGAGATGCGATAGACGTGGGAGAAGAAAAAAGAGGGTCAGGAATATCTAGGTAATTAGAATTAAGTGGTGAAGGTGGTGGTGATAATGCTAGTTCATCATCATCTTCAGCTATTGGATCATATACTATCAATAATTCTGAGTGTAAAGACATCCATTTTAATATATCGTGTCTTGTACCATAAAATAAGAATTTTGAATTTATAGGTGTAAGACGGATTTTTGTTAGATTCGATGGTTTAATTAATCGGCTTTTTCCCGTAGTTCCTGCAGTTTCTAAAAAAAAAAAAATATTTCAGTTAGAAAATAAAAAATTTATAAAAAAAATTTTTTTTTTTTTTTTAAAAAAAAAAGACATATTACCTGCGGAATATCCGTATTTTATTTCTTTCTTGATAAGCATTTATTATTATTTACAATAAAATTTAAATATTTATTTAAATATGTGATTTATTTAAAGTATGTTGGAATAGTTCGAATATTGGATCTTTGGTGGTTGAGGATCGATTTGTTGTATTAAAAATTGAAATTTGTTTTTGGGTTTATATTTTAAACAATCTTTCGATATTTATATAATTTTAAAATAAAACTTCGGGGAAAATAGAACCGAACAATATTAATAAATATGTCATTTGATTGCTAAATAAGGTTAATATAAACCCCAAAAAAATATATTAATGAATTCGATCAGCCCTTCTTTTTTTTATTTGAAAAACCCTTGTGCAGTTTAGTTGAAAATCTCATGACTATGCAATAGAATTGTTCGGTCTACCAATTCTTATCACCAGCCCCAATTTTGATTATCAGCCACTTTTGTGCTTTTGTACTTTAGGTCACAATGATTGAAATGATGAAATTCAGTTACGAAATTGTTATTATTAAAATTACTAATACTCCTTACCCCACAGTAACGTTTTCCGTATTCGAATTTCCTAATAGCCTAATCGCAGTAATAAATCCGATCCTATCCCTTTAAAGTAATTGGTCTGTGTTGTGACTAAAATATATCCTACTTTACCCGGATGTTTTTTCTTTTGGCCGTTTAATATATAAGTTTCCACAAAAATAGGGAATGTTCGATATGTGATCAGGTGGTTTTCGAGAATCATGCACAATTACACAATCTGTGTACAAATATAACAAATATACAAATAATATCGCATGACTATTAAGTTGATTATTTTATTATCTAATCCATTCGAAAATTTATAATGAAGGTATATGAAAGAAAAAGTCCCGTAGTAAAAAAAAAAAATGAATAAAATAAATGTATCTTTCAATTTTTTAAATTTATTTTAAGAATTAATTCTTTATACCTAAAACCTATTTTATTAATTATTGTATAATTCAATAACTTAATATTCAAAATCGAAAGTGGGTTAAATTACTAAAAAAACTGATTGGTTTTCTAAATTTGTGTACCTTATCATATTTATGCGCCTTACGCGAGTATAACTATTATCCAAATTAGTTTATTTACATTCAACATTCATATCCAAAAAAGTACAGAAATTTATGCAGTTATGCAATGCAAAAAATTATGCATATTTTTTTAAAAAAATAAAAATATACAGTAACGTGTAAAAACCGTAGAAAGTTTTTGTTAAATAAAAAACAAGGCTTTTTATTTAGAACTTTTTTTAATTTTTTTTTTATTTTATTACGTTTAAGGATTTGAAATGACAATTATGGAAGAAAAACATAGATCTCCTCCAATAAACCCACTTCTGTTACGTATTAGAACTTCAATTGCTTCACTACGTTCAACATCCAATTATAATTTATTACCACTTACTATCGTTTCTCCTAATACATCCCCAATACCACCTACAACTTTTCGTCATGGACGTTGGAGAACTATATTATTCCCCCCTCATTTTGTGAGAAGGAAATGGGGTTATCTTAGTTTTATGTTGTTAGTAATATTTATTATAATAATTCGATTGCAACTTTCAAAACGTAATCATGTACCGTTTGAAGAAACTCCAGCTGTCACTGGGTAAAAAGCTTATTTTAAATTTTAAAATTAAATTCGTTTTTATCCATCGAAAAGTCATTTTCTCTTTTAGTTTTAACTAATCCCTTTCTTTGTATAGACATACAAAAGAATCACAACAACAGCAAACAAAACCGTTACCTCCAGTATTTTCCACGTTCACAGATAATTATCCGAAACAGTTGGCAATTTTAATTCTTACTTCATCAAGTACCTCATTAGATACATTTAGTAAAACCATAATAGATACTTGGGGTAAAATAGCTAAACAAAATAAATCATTAAGTGTAGATCTATGGTTTGCTACTCCTGAAGATACATTTAAAAAATTTGGTTGGCCAAATATACCTTATAATGATGATGAAATTAATAAAGTTGATAAAGAAGGATTTGAAAATATTGTTAATAATAATGATGTAACAGAAGATGTTAGCATTAATGATAACAAAAAAGGATTAGAAAAGGAATTGAAAGATTTATTAAAAGAAATACTTCAAGAAACTATGATATTTAAAGAACAAAATCAATTAAGTGACGAACAAAAAGAATTTCAAAAGTTAACAAAGGTAAATAATCTTTAAATATTTATTATTTTTTTTTTATTTTATTTTATTTTTAATATTTTTGTAATTAATTTATAGGCACTTCATTATTTATACGAAAATCATTTAGATCATTATAATTATATATTAAAAATCACAGATAAGACATTTGTTAGATTACCAAAATTAATTGAATTATTATCAACATTAAATAATACTGAAAATAATTTTTTACCTAAATTAATAGGAAGTCCAAATTTAGATCATGAAACTACAAAAAAATTTTGTTTTAAAGGATCAGGTTATATAATAAATAAAAATTTATTAACTATGATAGGTCCACATTTACCATATTGTTTAGCAACTATAATTAAAAATAGTAATATAAAAGATAATTATTTACAAGAAGATTTAGCTATAGAAAGATGTTTTACAAAATATGTACCTATGTTTAAAGGATGTGAAACTTTTGTAGATAGTGATAATAATAATGATGGTTTAAAAAAATTACGTGGGTATGAATTTTTAAATTTAAGATCTGATGATGAAATCAATTGGGAGAAATATAATAAACCTTTAGAAATGTTTAATGATGGATATACAAATGGATGGAGATTTGCTGATGCTATTGTTATGGGAGAAGTTAAAGATCCTTCAAGAATAATAAATTTAGAAGAATGGTATGGTAAAGATGGAAAATTTAATGAATTGGTTGAAGAAATGGGTGGTGTGATACCGGATCCGGAACCTATACCTTTACCCAAACAAAGTCAACATTCGGATTTATTGACAATAGAGACTATAATGCCAACAGAGACATCAAATGAAAATATCAATGATGTGCAAAGTCAAGGGTCTGATAATATTGAAACATCAAATGTAGATGTTAATGATGGAATACCAACTGAAGCATCAAATGTAATTGTTAATGATGGAATAATATCTGAAAAATCAATTGTACCAATAGAAAAATCACCCTCAGAAACAAAAAATATTATAAATGAAACAAATTCAATTTCTAAAATGTCTATATCAACAACATTAGAAGAAAAAATTTCTTCACAATCAAAAATAAATAATGAAAATGATGGTGACTATGATGATGCTACTCTTAATGTTTTGGATAATCATAATGGAAATGGGGAAGTAGAAATTGATGAATTATCACCTTTAAGCGGTGAAGAATTAGCTGAACCATAACTTATGGACTTTTGATATTTTTATTTTTTGCGATTTATTAATTAAACTTTGTATTTGTTATATTATATGTATAACTAAAAAAAGAATAATAATTAAATTTTAATAGTCTTAATTAAAAATTTATTTTTAGAAAAAAAAATAATAATTTTCTATACAAAAATCATAATTTTCCATTTAGAATGATAATACTGGTACAATTATAAATTATTTTTAACAGATTTTCAGAAGTATATTATAAAAGCAAAAATAAGAAATTCAGAAAAAAAATTCATTTGTACAAAAAAAAAGGTAAGTTGAAAAAGGGAAGAAAATATAAAAAAATCTACCATAAAATGAGAAACAACCAAATCTGCTTAAATCACTAAAAATTTTCATTTTGAAAAGTAAGAAAAACAATCTACACAAAAAAAAGATTTCCCGTCTTTTCATACATAAATACTTTGAAGGTAAAATCGAAATAATGACAATAAAAAAATTATAAAAACATTCAAAGCAAAGTAATGATTAAACAGTACCAGCTTTTTAAAAATTTTAAACCATTTATATATTATACTACTCTTCTTCACTGCACTTTTTTCCTACATAAACAATACCAAAAATAAATGTAACAATCAAAAAAAAAACGATTATGCATAAAAGAAAGCAAATATTTAACAAAAGAAAAATATAATAAAATTATGAGTATTTGCTATTTATAAAAACTATTATGTGTATTTAGAAATTCTGTCTTTAAAATAACATTATCGTAGCTACATTTCATCATAATACCGCCATAGTCTTGCTCGACAATCGCCAGAGCCAGTGGCGAAAAGTTTGCCCGTTGGACTTAAAGCTACCGAAATCACTTTAAAATAACGAAACAATTTAATAATAAATACTTTCAAAATCCAATACGATAAATTAAAATAAATTAATCTATAAACCAACCTGAATTTTTATGTCCTTGTAACATAAATTGTGTTTGAGCTGTAATAGGATCCCAGAACTGTACTCCTCGATCCTTTGATCCGGATACTACCCAACGTCCATCAGGTGAAACTGCTACGGATAGTACGAAATCCTTAAATAACAAATTAAAATCAATTAACCAAGTTTCAATATAAATAAGTATCTAATAGAAAAATAAATAAAGATACCTTGTGTCCATTAAGCGTTGTTTTTGCTTGGTTCTTTTGACTACTGTTATTTCTTCCACAATGGCTCATATCCCACAATTTTAGAGTCTTATCTAAACTACCTGATACCAATGTCTTACCATCGGGTGAGAATGCTACAGAATAAACACTATCTTTATGACCTTCTAATCTTTCAAGAAGAATTCCTGTTCGTGTGTCCCATACACGCACTATTTTGTCTAATGAACCTGCAGCAACATAAAGAGCATCGGGGCTTATGGCGACACTGGTAACACCGGCATCTTTTTGACTGGGTTCATCAATTGCAAGTTTATACAGTAGTTCCCCGGATACCATATCCCATACTCTGGCTGTTTTATCACCTGACCCAGAAACAATGAAACGACCATCACGTGAAAAATCAAGTGAGTATATATCTTGTTCATGACCAGGAAATAATTTACTGATAGTTTGACTACGAATGTCCCAGATCTGTTTAAAATTGATAATTAGTAATCATTGATGTTTAAAATTACTTACCCAATGCAGGGATGTAGGAACAATCAAATCAAATAGTCAATATACTTACTCTTATTTGTTTGTCTTCGGCACCAGTTGCCAAATGTTTTCCGTCAGGACTAAAGCAAACACTTCGGATGTATAAATCACCAGTTTTATCAACACTTGTGTCATCCAAAACACTATTAAAAAAAAAATTATATATATATAATAATTCATTGACAGATTTGGAATAAATGAAATTTTTTTGAAAAAAAAAAAATAAATGTGAATTACCAAATTTTTTGACCGTTATGAACATCATAAATCTGTGCGATTCTATTACAGCCAGTAGCAAGATATTTTCCATCGCCACTAAATTTTACACAGCAAACGACACTTAAAAGAAAAAAAATGTATAAAATATTAGTAATTGTGTAAATTTAATTCGATTTTGCAATAAGAAACTCAAAACAAAAAAAAAAGGCAATCTACCTATTATGATCTAACGTGTGGAATAACTCGACATCAAGCACGCGTTGCACTTTAGGGTTGAAGCTAAATAAATATAGTTCAAAAAGTCACGTGAGAATGAATTTACTTTTTGCTGAAGTCCATTAAAATAAACAATAAATTTAAAGTAGAAACGTACATTGCGAACCAATCGCTGCCTTCCTTTTTTAGCTGTGCGGGAACATTTTCGGGATCCATGTCGCCTAGTCCAGATTGAGCGCCACTGAGAGGACCTTGTTTAATAGGTGTACGATTACCGGGCGGTAATTGAGCGCCCATATTAGGATTGTTTTTACGTTTATTTGATTGAGGACCAGAAGATGGTGGTGCATTACCAGTAGGAGGAACTCCAGAACTTTGAGGTCCTTCGGAAATATTCTGAGGAATCTGCGATATTGAATTCATCGGCTATATAAGTCATAAATTTCAAAAACAAATCATACAATAAAAAATTTGTTGGATATAATAAAAATAAATTACAATGAAAATAAAATTCTGAAAATTATTTACCTTGGGCATCTTGTTAACAGGTTTACTACTTTGACCGACATTCATATAACCGCCTTGGCTTAGTGATTGTTGACCTGGTGGACCCTGTGGTGGCATTCCGTTACTATTATACAAACTTGAAGGAGGTTGTTGAGAATTAGGTGGAAGTCCCATATTCTGTGGCGGACCGTCTTCCATTCGCTGTCGTTTAGGTCCATGTTGCTGCTGTGATAAAGGTGCTGGACCACTACCATTCAAATAAGGAGATTGTGCGGAACTACCGCCAGACTGAGGAACACTTTGTGGTGGACCGTTTGGACCGGGATAACCGCCTGGATGACCCGATTGCCCACCTGGCGGAGGTTGATCCATCATTTGAGGTGGGGCGACAAGAACCTGATTCCCGCCGCCTCCACCGCTCATAATTGCACCAAATATATTGTTTTGACCTTGACCGATAGTTGGCGGTGGTGGTTGGGGATGTGATGGTGGTGGTGCAGCATGAGAACTAGAAGAATGATGAATTCTCTGTGGATCCATATCACGCTGAAGAGCGCGTATATCATTATCATATCTGGCGTCATATTCGGGGCGAGTTCAAATATTTAGAATTACGGGTAGAGATTGGTCGGTAATCAATTCATTAGCATAAAACTGTCAAAAAAAAGATAATTAGTTTACAACAATTTCAAAATTTTTATACTCACTGAACTTTCATATTTTTCTGTGTGGCCTGTAAATCATATAATCCTTGGCGGATAAGGTTAACCTCATCAGTTTGTTGCTGCACTAAAAATATTAGAGATAGTATAAATAAGTAATTTGAATCATTTTGGACAGCGATCAAGAAATAGTGATAATTGATAAAAAATAAAATATATATGTATAAATAAATATATTCCAATCTCATGAAAATATTATAACAATAGACATAACAACATATTTAGATATGTTCGAATAAACTTCTATTGTCATAATAAAAATAAAAGCATCCATGAATAAAATTTTATTAATGTAAGAACTATTATGGTAATTGTTAATTAATGTTTGTTGGTTGTACAGATCATCTTTAATACGTCATCACATCCGATTATAAACAGAGTTTTTTTAATTTAGCGCAAAATTGATAAATCGTGCATTATTAAAGGTCCGAAAAGGAGGAAGATTGTTGAAAGATTACATCCTCCTTTTAAATTCTCAGAGCGTAAATTACAATATCTGATATTTAATCTCATGAATAAATTCCATTCCAATACTTCAATCTATTGAATAAAAATATAAAGTTATGTTGATGTAATTTCTAATTTAACATTATCTCACCTTTATGTTCAAGGTCATCACGTTGCATTTTATACATCGCAGCTTCTTGCTGAAGGTTATCAAATTCTTGTTTTAGAGCATCAATAAGCTCATTAACACGATTTGACCCAGCTCCACCACCTGGTACAAGCTGTCTATGGCTATAAATGTTCGACATCTTCTCAAATTACTAGATACGTTAAAAGAAGAAGCCTTCTTCTTCCACTCTTTTCTTACTGATGGAGAGTACTTTGTGTGGTAATAAAGACAAGGTTAACAGAATTTAGAAAAATAAAAAATAAAAATAAAAATAAAAATAAATAATCTTTAAGGTCAATAAAGATAATGTTCAATATAAAAATAACGAGTTTTATTAATATATTAAATATATTTATAAGGAAATTTATGACGAATAGTTTTAAAACAAAC
The DNA here is from genome assembly GCA_003833135.1 of Oehlia diaphana. NCBI lineage: Eukaryota > Fungi > Glomeromycota > Glomeromycetes > Glomerales > Glomeraceae > Oehlia > Oehlia diaphana. The sequence continues at coordinate 31,951 of QZLH01000061.1, read as the reverse complement.
TTGTTTGTTGTTTTAATAATTCTTAGTACTTATTTTTTATGAAAGATTAATGGAGAGGAACCATAGATTGAGGATGGTGAAAAAAAGTAATAGCGCTGACAAATTTCCATGTAAAGGGGTACTTACTGTAGATTAACTAAATAAAATATATGTATATATTTTTTTTTTTGTCCCGACGGACGAACGAAGAGAGTAGTAAATTTTAGGATCAACAACAACAAAAGGAACAGTTAAAGTTTGTTTTTCCTTTTTTCAAAAGAAGCAAGTGTGGGCAAAAGAAAGTTTTTGGGGGGTGCAAAAAGTAAAAATAAGCAAAGTAGTGGACTAAATTGAAAAAAAAATTTGATCAAAACTAGGGAACCACAGAACTCTAATGGCACAAAACGAAATTTGTTTACGTCATTTAAATCAACTAGACTACAAAAGGAAAGATGTATAACTATTCAAATGAACACAGCAGATTGTAAAAAAAATTTCCGAGTCAGCACCGAGTAAAAAAAATTAGTCTTTTTTTATATTATGCAGTTTATGGAACGTTTTAAAAGAAAAAAATTTTTTTTTATTACTTCGCTGATCTGTGCTGTTTTTTGTTACTGAGTTGTTTAGACTGCATTGTTTGATATTGTTAAGTCTCCGACTGAATAAATAAGTTGATGGATATCGATAAGACATTTATTAGCACCTCTGCGTGATGCGCAATGTCGATACTTCATTCAAACCTATTTTTATTTTATATTATACTTCAAACAATCTATTTAATTAAGCTAGTAATATATATTATGGTTAGACTCGTAAATTAAATTTTATTTTATATTATTTTTTTTTTCTTAAAAAAAAAAAAAAGGTGAAAAAGTGGGCAAAGGTAAATTAAGAAGTAAATCTCTGTAATACATCAATTCTAATTAGGTAACACAAATTTGGGGGTTCATTGGTTGGTCCCTCCGGCAATCAAACTTCCAAAAACAAGCTGATAACCCGAACGGAATTGTAATCTATACATTTACATTTATGAGGTTTCATCCCTTAAAACCTTTTTGTCTTTTTTTTTTTGTCTTTTTTTTTTTTTTTTTTTTTTTTTTTTTTTTTTTTTTTTTTTTTTTTTTGAAAACAAACAATTCATTCTTCAAGTTTATATCCCAATAATAGTAACTAATGTAACTTCTTTATGTCATGGATGACAAAGTTGATGACGAGCATTTGAATTGTTGATGAATGAATTATCGGAATAAAAGGAAAAAAGGGGAGGAAGAAAGAAAAAAAAAAGAAACATTCCTGAAAGTAATAAAAAGAACATTTATTGAAAGATAAAATCTTTCAATCATCGACTATTTGTTCTCATATAATTGTTTTTTTTTAGATTACCAAATATCTGGTGGTGTAAACAATCATGCCAATGTGCGAGAATTTTTACAATAATTATTTCCAAAATATCATATTACTATTCTCGATATAGTTTGAATGTGCCACATGGCATTGATCACATGCTATCGTAGAAGGAATAGAAGAAAAAGAATAATCTCAGGGTAAATCAGGCCACAAGCACAACCAATTATCAAACTATAATCATAGTTCTAATAGTTGCATGTAAATCAGTGCGGAGGTTACTGCGGCACATAGAATTAAAAATAGAATAATTGAGTGACATAATCGTAAATAATTAGATCTATTTGGATGGATTGTTCTTTTTTTTTTTTTTTAGAGAAATTTTTTTTATTTGTTTGTGTACCAAATCATCGTGTGAGTTGATGTCAATTTACTTAACCAACAAAAGTATTCGTGAGTTTTGGAATTTCAAATGATAAGGAACAATATTTAATATTTAATGTTTATGTGTAATAATGATCCGCGGTAAAGGAAATTTAATTTATTTATGAGGAATTTCAAACTAATCTTTATTTGGTTTAGCATAAGAAATTCTTCCGAAAATAGGTTATTTGTTCATCAAACCCATTAAAAACCTGTCATTTTGTCTTGTGAATCATCCACCCATTCTTTCTTCTTTTTAGTAGTCAGGATGGGCTGAAGATGCTTAATCTAATTAAAAATTTTTTTTTCTTTTCCTTCCGAAGAGTTTTTATCTTTTCTTGTGTGACCAAAATATCACGATCACTTTTTGTTGACGTCACATGACTGCTTTGAAATATTTCCCCACAACTTCCCGCTATTTTCATTCAATCGGCATTCAGCAGAAAAAACCTGTTACACTTCTTGTTTATTGAAATCATTCGTAAAGGAAGATTTTACTAAACTATTAAAGGGATGACTTACCCCACAGATGACATACTTTCATAAACATCTATTAATCTAAAAAAATGATTATGAATAAAAAAATGCACATTTTATTTTAAAAAAATGTAGCTAATTTTTTTTTTTTTTTTTAAAAAAAAAAAAAAAAATAAAAAAAATATTAAATTACGGAATAAGAAATACAACAAAGCCTCAAGCACAAAATCTAAAGTATTTTTCCAAGTCGACACTCATTGCCGTAAAGCGCACATCGCACGTTTTTCTTTTAAAATAAAAAGCCATATTTCCCTATTATGATAAACATACCAATAAGCTGATCTCTTATATATTTATTTACTAACTTTGTATAGAAATGTTTTTAAGCCTTGCCAAGCAAGTATTTATTAGCGCAATCCGAGATAAAATCTATCACAGAGCTCATGCCGGTTCAAGTTATAAATAGGCATCAATTCATGTTCATCATCACAAGAAACTTTAATACTATGATGGTTATCAATGATCATAAAAAAAAATTTTTTTTTTTTTTTTTTTTTTGACTCAGGAATATTTTAGCTCGGTTCCTTTTTTTAAGACTGGGTACATAAAAAAAATTTTGACTCGGTAACTTTTTATTATATATATATGTACATATATATGTATGTAAAAAAAATTTTTTTTATTGACTGGGAATATTGACTCGGTTCTTTTTTTTTTATACTGTTTTAATTTCTCATGTATTTATGCGGGATGTCCCTAAAATTAATTAAATTTTTTTTTTCTCAATGCCTGTAATCTATAAGTAAACTTAACCTTTTTAGGTTTAGTTCGTTTATGTTATTTATAAATAAAATTTAATTGGTTGATGAAATTACTAATTGATAAAAAATATCGACATCTGTTTAGAGGAAATTTTGTGTATTTTACGACATATACATAAAGTAGATCGTTATTTGTTATACATCATTAATAATTCGTAATAAATATATTCACATGTGATAAATATACTTTGGGTTTTTTTTTTTTTTTTTTTTTTTGAAAAGAATTCAATGAGCTTTAGAGAAATAAATGTAATAAATGGTCGTTTGTTAATAGAAATAATTTATCCAATAATTGTAGATCGATTGGTCGCATGAATAATAATCCACGTTCAACGATGGCTCGTGTGTAATATCATCTTTTCCGAAAAGAAAATCAAAAAGGTTTTCAAGTGATTGATTTTCATCTTTCAAAGAGCTTTGTGATAAGAAAGGGTCCAAATCAGTCCAAGAAAGGATATATGGATCCTGCGTTACTCTTTGATTTTATCCGAAGGTTGTTCAATTAAAATATCCTTTTTGTTTCCGTGTTTTAAAGTATCTTTATTATATATTAATAATTTTTATTGATTCTTACCATCGGTTTCTTCATTTTTACCATTTTTTAATTTCATTTTGTTTATGAATATAATAGTTAATTCTTTTTAAAGGTTCATCATATAAGTATCTTATTTTCAACTCGTTCTTCTTAAGATCCTTGTTTCTTGAGATTTTCGATACAAATTGCGATTAAAATTGTTCCATGAAAATTACTTTTGAACAGGATAATAATTTTTTAATATATGTACTGTATTTCAAGAATATAAAAACGTTAAACACAATTAAAACTTAAAAATTTATGTCAATTTGAGTTTTATTTATTATTTGAATAATGATATAATGATTGATACATTGTTATTTATATTATTAATGATATCATTACTGTACTTGATTACAAGATTCTAATAATTAATAAATTTATTTCCATTCCACAACATAAATTATAATTTGTTCGCCAAATAAATTTAAACTGAATTATGATAATTAAATACTCATCTTTAAAAAAAATATATAAAGGATATAAAATTATAAAAAATGTGTAATAATTTTAATGAAGGCCATTTTGTTGATCATTATCAGGTATATGATTTTCTGCCATATCATCGTCGCCTGGCATAATTCGTCGTATCCAATCTTTGATTGATTCCTTGCAGGAATTAATGGTTTCTGTCACATTTCTTTTGAAAATAGAAACGTGACGATCCATAAAATCAATCTTTTGATTAATTGTATTGTTAGCATCTCGCATAAGTTCATCATAAACCATACTAAACATTGCTAAACGTTTAAATTTGTATTTGGCCATTAATCTCTTCTCAAGATTTTCATTTGGAGAGATTACTTTTACGTCTTTAACATCAATTCCCTCGTTTACTAATCTTTCGACAAGTGCTTTGAAATGATGTTGTGCTGGCTTATAATGTCCACTATTTGGATTAATTTCAAGAAGTTTACCTTCTCGAACCTTAATTCCTCCAGCTGCACGGATAGCCCCTCCTGCAAGAAATGATGAATGATGAAAATGACCTTTTTTTTTTTGGCCTACATAAAATTTTCCACTACAGTCTGTGACATAAATCCATTTTTCACGTCTAGGCCCAATTTCGGTACTTTCCCGTCGTGTCGGTCCAGTTGAAGTTGGATCTTCAATTTCTTCATTTAAACTTCCTTGAGAACTAGGTGCGGGTGATAATGAACGAGGTTCGGTTGTATTTGGTATAGATAAATTTTGTGTACTATCTGCCGGGGCTACGGAATCAGGATCCGGTGGATTGGTATGTACTGGCTTCCCGCTTTGTGCATAGATGAGCAATCCATCCTTAAAAATTACTTCGTGTTCTGCACGTTCTTTTGATGTAAGATACTTTACTAGTTGACTGTCCAATAAACTACGTGGTCTAGCTTCCAAATCCAAAGTTTTACCTGAACCATTATCTAACCATTCGAAAAAATTTTCTGGTGTCGATGTCTTGAGCCAGTAATCATGGTAAACCTAAATATTGATAATATTTTAATTAATTTTTCTTCTTAAAAAAAATATTTAAATAAAAATTCATTAATAATGATTATTAACAAACGAACCTTTAGGTTTGATCCATATCGATGCTTCTCATCACATATTTCCAACCAGTGTTCTGTGTCTAGGATGAGCCAGAGGTGATTCTTGACAGAACTAGACCCCTTGAATATCGAGACAATCAGATAGTAAAAAGAAAAGGACATAGATATTGAATAAACTTTTGACACTAATCAAAAAAACCACATTGATGGTCAAAATTTTACATCATAATTCCTGCGTCAGCACGTTTTGTAAGAATAATAAAAAACAGTAAAGTTCAACAAGTACTTTTGCAATACGTTCTACCACGGTCATAGCAAGTTCAAATTTTTGACTAGAGCTTGGAGGTTCATCACGTAATTCTTTACGACGTAAATGTTCTTCTACGGCATTGAGCAGTTCTTCCCATTGAGACCAGACAGGGCAAGTTTGCCCAGGCAAATGAAGACATGAACTATTGCTTTTGATAATCATGTCTCTGGAATTGGCAGATAAGATTTTTCCCTCTTCTTCCCGCGTTTTACTAATTTAAAGTTATTGTAAACCAGTTTCAGCTTAAACGTTAATTTTATTGTTAATATTCGAGTATGCAATTAATTACCGGTGGTATCGCCAAGCATTAGCTATTTTCGTTGCCGATTGTTCTAAATACTCCGTAGATTCGTCATTCTTAACATGTTCTTCAGAAGTTGATTGTTTATTGGAAGTACTTGATTCTTCGTTCCCTGTATTAGCTGGAATGTCACTCATGACTAATTTTTTTAAAAATAATAACTATGAGGAAAACACTATCATGGGAGCTTTGATAAATGATAAGCTTTAATTTTTTGTACGACGTGTCAACGATCTAATAATTCCACAATTCCACATTTATAAAACTAATAACTAATAATTTCCTAAAAGTTTCACTATATAGTTTCACTATATACATAATTAACTTTATTATCTTAACATTTTTATATAACAAAAAAGATTTTCCTTGTAGGTCAATATTGTTAATATATTTTAATATACTCCATCCTCCAGATTTATCTAGAATCTTGGTATTAATTACCCCACGGATTACGAACTAAATTTTGAGCCGTTAGACAACATGAGTCGCACGGTATGATTGGTTGGATAGACATTTGTTGAGATCATCATTTTGAAATTTTCGAAGAAATTTTTCGCTTAGATTTGTTGTAAATTATTTTTTTAAAATTTTATAGATCGGAAGGCTGCTGATGGTCCAATTTATACCGTTGTCTTTGTAGATATTATAAATTGGCAAACATTTTCAAAAATGAGTGGACTTATCGCTTCTTTAAACGCCGAACTCTTGCAGCTTTCAAATGAAGCTCGCAGGAAACACCCAGAAATTAAAGAGGTAATTTACACCAATCGCCTTTTACGACGTCAAAATATTTTCCTTATTATTCTTAATAGTTTAATCTTTCTGCTTTGTTATTATTATAAATATATGAACATATATAATATATTACTTTGCTAAGCCTTCCTGAATTTTGCTGCGGGTCATACTTTTTTTGGTTTTTTTATTTGTAATAATTACAATTATTTATTTATGAGTATAGGCAGCTGAGAGATCCATTATAATTTTAAGAACACACAAAGAGCGACCTGGAATGAATATATCGCAAGGTAAACTCGATTTATCGATAAATTATTGATATTTACACTTTTATTAATATAATATTTAACATTATTCAATTTTATTAAGAACTTGCAAAAAACAATGATTTCCTGCGTCCGTTTATTCTTGCATGTGAAACAAAACATGTCAAATTGATAACAATTTCTATAGGTTGCTTACAAAGACTTATATCTCACCACGCGATTCCTGAGGTAAAGTTCAACGTGACAATATATCATATAATCACTTTCTCGATCTATCATTATTAAAATGCTATGCTTAATTAGTCTTCTGTGAGAACCGTTCTTAAAACCCTAAATGACATTATGTCACAAGGTGTAGACATTCAACTTAAAATTCTTCAAACGGTGCCACCTTTGTTAAGTAATTATCAAACTTTACATGGCGATTTGTTAGCGGAGGTAATCCGATATTAAGGTTAATTTGTAGAAAAAAAGTTTTAATAAGATAATAATTATAAATATTATTTGTTCTAGGCGTTGTTAATGTGTTTTCGACTTCAAGATTCAAAGATTGTAGTAGTAAATAATACAGCTGCAGCAACTTTGCGTCAGTTAGTAATTAACATATTTGATAAAGTTCAAGAGGAGGACTGCATCAATGATAAAGATGGTATTTTATTTTATGTGCCTATTTTTTTTTTTTTTTTTGGAAAAAAATAGGACTACGTGTATTAAAATACTTAATTTTTTATCCAAGGGTCAATAAAACCTACCTCTACCGTTGTTTCAGTTCACGGAGAAGGCGTAATAGCACTTCGTCCTTGTGCAAGAGACGCATATTATCTTTTTCAAGATTTGTGTTTATTAACTAATGGCGAAAATCCTGTGTATCTTAAACTACATAATTTATCAAGAACATTTGGATTAGAATTAATAGAGTCAATATTAACAAATCATTTTAGATTATTTAAAACGGTTTGTACCATATGGCTATAATCGCATGTTCTTTAATAATATCATTTTAATTTTCATTTTCATACGTTATTATAGCACCCAGAGTTTTGTGCCCTACTTCGAGAACGCGTGTGTCCTTTAATTATCAAAAATTTCTCTGATAAATTTGACTTTCCTACCATCATGAGATTAATGAGATTGGTTCACATTTTATTGAAACAATTTAATGAAATTCTGGTAAATGTTTATTTATTAATACTTAGATTTACTTTTGTCCTAAGTTATTGGATAGATAGAGTAATTGAATTTTATTGTTGAATTATGCTTTTAAGAGTTATTGTTACTCTTTTATTATATTATGGTGATTTAACCCATGAAATTAGGTAATGGAATGCGAAATATTCTTAAATATGTTTATCAAAATTCTCGAGCCCGATAATCCATTGTGGCAACGTGTTATATCAATGGAAATATTTCGTGGTATATGCGATGATCAAGCACTCTTGCGTTCTATTTACCGCTTGTATGATAAACAAGGTCATTCAACGAATGTATTTCGTGAAATGGTTAATGCTTTTGGAAAATTGGCGGCCGAAAAACCACAATTATTGGGTGTTGGAAGTCATTCATTAATTGGACATTTACATCAAGGGAGAGAAAGTTTAGAATTATCTGGAATGGCTGGTGTAATTGGAGGTTCAGGACAGACTGATGTACCTGGATTAACAGCATCAACTTCGGTGATGAAGATAAATTGGTATGTACAATTTAATTTAAATATTATCGAAATTTGATTATGTTTATAATTTTTACAATTCATTCTTTTTGAAGTGTCGATCAATTAGATAAAGTTGATCCACCACAGATCCCGGAAACGTACATATATTATCTTGCTCTTATTTGTCTTAATTCAGTAGCTGATGGTTTGCATAATTTTGTTTTGAGTATTTTCTCCGGATTAATTCATAAACAAAAAAACGAGAAAGCATCATCACCTCCACAGTCACCTACATGTAATCAATCTGCATCTTTTAGCAATACCACATTGCAACAATTAGAATCACATCCACTTTACAAGGATATACTGATTGTTACAGATATGGCTAATACTGCCTGGCCAGGATTGCTTGCAGCACAATCATTCTTTCTTACAGCAAATCTAGATGAGGAGTTATTTCAAGGGGTTTTAAGGGCTTACCAAAATTTTACAATTGTATGTGGTGTTCTTCAATTGACTACACCTCGTGATGCTTTTTTGACAAGTTTATGTAAAGGAGCCGTTCCTCCTAGTTTAATTGCTGCTTCACTGGCAGAAAGTAAAGCAACTCATAGTGGTGGAAGTTTAAGTAGTACGGGAAGTGAAACCGCTCAAGGTGTTACATTATCAGATGGGAATTTATCTTGCTTAAAAATATTATTAAATATTGCACAGTATCTTGGAGGAGTTTTGGGTGATTCTTGGTATTTGGTACTAGAAACTCTTCAATTAGCAGATTTTATACTCTTTCCTAAACATGCTAGAGGTGGTTCAAGAGGTTCGCGTAGAATAGGATCGCAAAATCCTGCATCTAATTCTGTGACTTCGTTACCCACTGCAGGAAGTTCATCACAAATATCTTCTAATCCACCAAGCATAAAAAGAACTTATTCATCCAGTAAAGGAAATATCATTCCTTCATCGCCAAAACATGGTTCATCTAACCAGATTAATTTAACAACATCTCAGCAAACAGCAATTGACAATGATTTAAACATTTTATTAATACAAATCAAGAAATTATTTGAAAATTGCAAATATCTTGATGACGATGCTTTACAGGCTTTCACAAGAGCATTATGTAAGTTAAATGCTTATACAAGTGGTATTCCATTGGACACTGAAGTTTCAATATCAGGACAAGATAACGTACCTACGGAGGGCAAGATAACCAAATCTACACCGTTGAGTGCTATGATAGGGAATGTAAGAATGAATTATTTTTTTGAAAGTTCTTAAATATCCATGCATTGAATTACAATGGTTTTACATGTAATCTTTATATTTACATTCCTTGTAGAAGTCAGATGAAAAATCTTTTGCTATCAACAAACTTCACTTAGTTGCATTAATCAACATGCCCCGGTTGATAGCACGTGAACCTTCCCTAATATGGGATTTAATAATATCTCATCTCATTAAAACTGCAAATTACGTATCTACTCCACCGCCAATTCGTATGCAAGCTTGTGAAACAATTGCAGATATTGTCATTCAAGCAATGAGCTATGCAAGTTCTGAGCATATCGAAATTGACGAAAGAATACAAATGCAATTACTCGTTTCATTAAGTCAATTAGTAAATAATCCAGAAAAAAATCCACAAGACGTGAGCAAAAGTTTTCATGTTGAAGTTAGAAAGATGGGTCTTGAAACGTTGAATAAATTATTACAAACATCAGGTCATTCATTTACTTATGGTTGGAGTATGATATTTGATATGATAAGAAGCGTTTGCATAGTATCTTTTCCTAGTGAACCTGGCGATGATGAGACAGATACAGCGAGTGTTGAAAGTACAAGCGTAATTGATGCACCATCTTTTGGTGTTTCAAATACAAAAACTTCTGGTTTGGTTCGTGTAGCATTTCCCTGTTTACAACTTATATGTACAGATTTCCTGTCATTATTATCACCCGAGTGTTTGAAACAATGCATCAATACATTGAGCGCATTTGGTTTACAAATGGATGATTTGAATATTAGTTTGACCGCAATTGGTCTATTATGGAATGTCTCGGATTTTATTCAAACTAAGAGAGCAGAATTAGAAAAAGATGCTAAAGAAAACGTCGAGGAAGAACCGACAGAAACTAAAAAAGATATTACAGTTGAACAGGAAATTGATCAATTAATTCAAGGTAAATTGAAAGCTCAAACAATGAACGCTCTATGGATGTTATTATTATTACAACTTTCAAAGATATGCTCTGATACTAGGCCTGAAGTAAGAAATGGAGCAAATCAAACTTTATTTCGTACAATTGATATGAATGGGGCAGTATTAAAAACTCAAACTTGGCATACTTGCACTTGGAAAGTTTTGTTTCCTTTATTAGATTCTGTAAAACTTGCATCAGAACGAGCAGTTAAAGCAATGCAGCAGCAACAATTAAATGGTAGTACCGAAAAAATTTCTTCTCCACAAAAAGAATTCAGTGGATTTATGGTACATCATTCTAGAAATACAGTTGATAAACAATGGGACGAAACAAAAGTTTTAGTATTAACTGGAATATCAGGAATTTTTAAAAATTTTTTACACATGTTAGTAAATTTGACTGATTTTGAACAAGCATGGGGATTATTATTATCACATTTGCAAGATTCTTGTTTAAATTCGAGTCATGAAGTAGCTATTGCTTCAATTAAATCTTTAAATACAATAATTCAATTCCCAGATGATGCTCATACAGAAGAATATACAGAAGAATTTAAAGAAAAGATTTTACCATTGTGGCAAACTGCTTGGATTGTTTGGGAGAGAATTGGATCGGGTATGATTACAATATCAGATACAAGTCTTCGTGACTTAGAAGTTAATTATAATAATTCTCCGGCCGAAATAAGTGTCGTACCGACACAGTTTACTCAAGATACCTTAACTGCTTACATTGTAACTTTTGGCGATCTTTATCATGTTATCCGCTCCAAATTTCAAATAGATGAAATAAGAAGATTACTTAAAGTAATTAAAGGAATATTAACATATTCCAAAAGTCCTTCTTACAGACCAGACTACGACTATCTTACTCCATTACAAGAAGCGGCATTAGATATTGTTTCTAGAATTGATTTGAGTGTTCCAGGGGCTCCCGCTGCAGTTTTATGTGAATTTGCGGATTATATAACTTTAGCTTTTACAAAAAAACAAGAAGACGAAGAAGTTGCTAGGAAAAAAAAATCTAAGGACAGTCACATTGGCTTACAGAAATCTGCGAACAGTCCAACTTCGTCTAGAGAAAATGGTGGGGGTATTACTTCAAATAAATCTTATTCGACAGTCACCTATATTGTTTTTTCAAAAACATCTATGCGTAAAGCAAAGGAATTGTTCAAAAAATTTGTTAATGATCAAGGAGTTTATTCTGAGGGGGCTTTCGCAAAAATTATAAAGGTAATTAATATTTAATCAAAACAAGTTCGAACATTTTTCTTTTGTTGATATTTTATGATTTTGTTGACAATATACTAGTCATATGGAGTACCCATGAAGTTGAAATATAATTGTCCTCCATCGGGAAAGCATGTTGAAGATATCGAACTTTGGAAAATTGCGACTACAGCTTTATTAGAAATCGTAAAAGACGGATTGACCGCACTTGAGAATTTCGGTGACGGTAAAAGTCTTTTTATTATTATTATCATTAAAAAAAACTAATAATAATTATTAAGATATATTTTTTTTCCATCAGTAATTTCAGATGAATGTTTTGTTAATACATGGAAACAATTGGTGGATGTCCTTTATGGTGCACTTATTTCTAACAGGTAAAAATTGTATTGACAATATTCGGGAAAATTTTTATTAAAAATAAAGTTATATTTATATTATATACATTGTTTACCTGACAGTAATCCTCAAACGTCTATCAAGATGGAACAGCAAGATACTGATGAAGATTTCGACATGAGTTTTTTATTCCGAATACAGTCGGACGTAATGGTTCATATGGGTCGTCCTCGTGTGCCACAAAATCTAATAAGGGATTTAGTAAAAACTATTCAAGAAGGATCACAATTATATTTCTCCGATGTGAAGAGACAAGAAATTATGAATGATTATTTAAACAAACCCTTACCAATACCAAATGGAACACCATCCCGTACCAAAAAATCTCTAGAGAAATTATCCGAAAAAGTGGAAGGCAGTACCGCAAAAATTGTACCTGTAGCTAGAGAACGATTTGCGTATGCTTGTCTACAATGTTTATTTGATTTATGTTCGGATGATCAAACTGGTGAACAAGAAATACGACAGAGAATAGCTGAAGTCGCTGCTCCTATTTTATTGGAACGATGCGCTTACGTAATTCGTAATTTTACAGCAGATCAACCTTTACTCGGTAAAGTGCCATTTTCAAGGTCAGTTCAACCATATATTTTGTGGTGTTGGGAATGTATTTGTTGATCACTTAAGAGGGCGAATTGGTTAATAGTACATGATTTAAACATTAGCCTTTCTTCCAGGGTACGAAACGACGAAATTCTATTAATTTTGCAACAATTAATAAAATTGAAGTTTCGCCGTAATATTTTAGACGTTAACGAGAAAGAAGCAGAATCCAGTAAGTTTTTTTTAGCGATTGACAATTTATTTATATTTTAAATAAACACTAACTTTTAATTGATATGTTCAATAGATCCATTAAAAAAACAAGTTTTGTCTGGACATATTGCACATCTATTTTATTTATATCCTGTCGTATGTGAAGCAATTAACTTACCGGACGAAACTATCAGAGCTTTACTAAAAGAATGTTTGAGAAAAGTCGGTGAAGAATTGGGCGTTTATTAAACTATAATTATAATGCTAATATATAATAATTTATAGATTTTGGACTCGAATAACTAACTATTGTTTCTTTTTTAAAATAAGTTAATTTTTTTTATATATTTATTTGATCTTAAACAAGTATTGGATTGTGCCTAATTCGATGATTTGTTCATCATAAAAACGTCAATCATATCTTTTGTCAAACCTTACGTAATGGTTTATCAATGCAACAACTATTCAAGATGATGTTAGATATGATCTTTGACCGAACTCGAGATTGAAAACAATATAGGTCGAATTGATCATAAAATTCATTTTAAATTTCGAAATAAAGATAGCTTTCGAAATAAATATAAGCCGATTCGCTTTCGCTATATTTTATTTGTAAAAAAAAAAGAGGACTATCGAGCTGTCGGAGCTACCGAAAGACTATTATACAAGTTTCACGATCATACATTAAACGCATATCAATCTTCATTTCAAAATTTGGCGTCAATATAAATTCATATATGGGATTAAATTCATAATACTGCATGGTTTGAAACTTCCAATTCTGGTAAAATCTGCGTGTCATGTAACAAAAATATGCCTAAATCTAACACGGAGTGCCAACGTTTTACTAATGTCATGTGATACACAATATAATAATATGGATGCTGTATAAAAAGCCCTATCAAATGTCATCATATAGGCAAAATTTTTTTGTGTATCCATTAGCCCCGCAAGTCTAAAAAGTTACCAACCCAACAACGAAAACCCTACATCTATCTATAGTTGAATTAGAAAATACAATAATTCTGTAACGTCGACAAAAAACATGTCACCACAGCCACCACAAGATCAACCACCTGCTATTCGTATAGTACCTCATATAGAGGGACCTCGTTCTCTGCATTTCGACATCATCGAGCGTGAAGTTTCTGAAGGAGTTGTTATAAAAATTGGACGTTTTACAGATAAAGCTAATGTTCCTAATAGAGTTACTTTTAAAAGTAAAGTTGTGTCTAGAGGACATGCAGAAATTTGGAATGAAGACGGAAAGGTATTTAATTAAATTTTTATTAGTATGGGGGAAATTAGTTAAGGGTGTGGTATTTGGTCGAATTCGTACCGCATTTATCAAATATGAAATTCAGATTATATTTATAAATTTTATTATCTTTTTTTATATAGTTTTTAATTAGAGACACAAAGTCATCATCTGGCACATTCCTTAACCACAATAGATTATCTGCTCCAGGTGTTGAAAGCAAACCATTTTCATTAAAAGATGGTGATATTGTTCAACTTGGAGTTGACTATCAAGGAGGAACAGAAGGTAAGATAAACGAATCAATCTTAGCAATTATAATTTTCAAATTTACTTATATTTTTCATTTTTAATAGAAATTTATCGATGTGTAAAAATGCGCATAGAGCTAAATCGTTCATGGCAAAGACAACTTAATCCATTTAAGTAAGCTTGTTTAAAATATTATTAAACAATTCTTAAAATTCTCAAATATTTTATATAATTATAATAATAATTTGTTTCTTTTCCTTTTTTTTTTTTTTAAAAAAAAAAAAAAAAAATTGAATGATTCTCCCCTTTAGTCTTAATGCATTGAAACAATTAAGACAATTGACAGGTCCAGACGCTGTTAAACATCAAACAACGGATTGCTGTATTTGTTTATGTGGCATTGGCCCTTGTCAAGCATTATTCGTTGCACCTTGCTCTCATGTTTTCCATTATAAATGTATACGACCGCTTTTAATTAACCATCATCCAGGTCTTTCGTGTCCAATTTGCCGGAGTTATGCAGATTTAGAAGCACCTATTGATAATCAAGTTGATTGGGAACAATTACTTGCTGAACAAGAGGAAGCCGAGAAAAATGAAGCTATAAATAAAAAAAGTAATACGAATGAGGAACACGAAATAGTTTCTCGTAATGTACCTTCTACATCATATATAACATCAAATGCACCGAATACAATAGAAACTTTAAACACAGAAAAGCTTTTACCTCCTACCCCACAAGATAATCAACTTATGACACAAGAAGAAATTAATGAACGGTTTGGTCATACTAGCCATTCAGCGTTCGCTTTAGCCCCATCTCTATCATCTTCTGCTGTACCTATACCTTCAAGAAATCGGAACACATCAGATGAAGGGGAAGATCCCAATTTAATTCTTGGCCGCACATTACCATCGAGTCTCTCAGATACTACTTTTCCCGATGATATCGATAATAGATCAAATTCACCGTCACCACAAAATCTAAATAATTCGCTCAGACTTGGTGAAATTGTTGAAGAAGATGAAGGTACGACGGGTTCACCTTCAACAAATCCTTCCGGACAACCTCAAAATAATGGTTCGTCATCCTTACACGAGCTTAGTTCTTCAGCAAGTGCAAGTGATGATGATGATGTGTTGTTAGGAACATTAGCCAATCAACAGACAAATAATTCGAAAGTAAAAGGAAAAGCTGTTGATCGATTAAGAATCGATGAAAATGAGAGAGAAAATATATCATGAAAAAGTAAAAAAAAGTTAGACATATTTATTTATGGGATAAATTTATAATTATTATTCGGACTATAATTTACGACTTATGCGACATATTTTGTTGTAAGTTCATTTTCATTTATATATGATAAAATGATTTTAGTTTTTACAATCAACTTCATGGATAAACAACAAATGAACAAAATTATCGACATTTAACAATTAATTTTAGTATTCTAGTATTTTGGATGGTAAATGAGGTGTGACTGCGAATAGGCTTTTTTTTGATACATTATGTAATTTGTTTAGGTTATTTTGTTGTAAAACGTATGTTTTTCTAACGACAATTATACATATTTTTCTTGCTTTACATATTCATCTCTAGTGCAATTTGAAAAAACATGGTTTTTAGTTTTCTTCTTTTTTATACTTTTTTTTTGTAACAATATATAAATATGTATTTTTTTTAAAAAAAAAATATTTTTATTATGTAAAAGATTACTGAAATGAACTTTACAAATTATTTATTCATTTTAGCAAAAACTATATCATATCATTTTAATCGATCAGCTACGTTATTTCTGATTAATTAAACCGCAAAAAAACTTTATCGTTTGTGATCTTGATGATGTAATATTTTGTAAATCTTTTATTGTTCATGTGGCATGATTGTGAGAATCATTTCATTTAGGATTAGTAATTTTATAGATTATTTTTCGCAACTAGGGGTTTATTCTTAAATTTAGATATTTGTCACGCGAGGTGATCGAATATAATAGATAAATCATGTGATGATTCGACCGATTTCTAAACAGAATTTCTTTAGGTCCAGTAATCATGCCATATTAGTTATATCCAAAAATAGTTATGAAATGTTAAGGCCAAAAAAGAAAAACTAATATTTATTAGGATACAAATGGTATTCTAATATGAATTTTATTAATCAATTCTTTAAGATATAGAGACTGCAATGACTATTAGACAATATAAACATTATTATATTGTTTAAATCAATTAAACAATCAGTTTTTTATTATAAATATAATTTAATAAAAGGTTAGATATTAATAAAGAAAATCTGGCAATTGAATTCTAATTTCTTAAATAAAATATTATAAAAATTTCAACTTTATTACTTTAATAAATTGATTTAAATATTACCTCTGCAATAAGAATTACCATAATAAGATTTATATAATTAATTATCCAATTAATATTTGTATATTTATTGTAATTTTTTGGTAAAATAAATTACTTTAAATTTAAAGTTATTATCAAAATTAATAATGATATTAATGATTTCAAATAGCTATAAAAAAAGAAAAAAAAACAATAATAGTTAAATCATAATTAAAGTTTTTAATACTAAAAATATTACTTATTAGTATATAAGTACTAGAAAAATCAAAACAAATCCATTATTAAATAAACTAAAAATCTTAATCTAAAAATATAGTATTACATACAAAACTGGCATTTTTTTTTGTTTAGAGTGAATGTGAAGGACTATATATATCGCCCTATAAAAAATATTTTTGCCAAAATATACTTAAAATAAACTTAAAATTATTTTATACTTAAAATATACTGAAATAGGCAAAAATTAAATATCATTTAAATATAATTTAAGTATATAATAATATACTTAAAATATTCTTATTTTAAATATCCTTAAAATATATTAAAATAAGTAAAATTTAAGTGTAAATTAAATATATTTTAAGTATATATTAAATACAATTTAATTTAAATTTTGCAAAAATTCAATTTTCAGTATATTTTAAGTATAAAATAAGAAAATTAAGTATATTTTAAAGAAAATTAAATATATTTTAAATATATTTTAAGTAAAATTTTTTTTTATAGGGTTGCACTATGAAAAATAATCAATTATGTGTCCTAAAATTCTAAGACATTATGCTACTAATCAGTAAAAAATTGCAATTACGTGAGTTTCTCTATCCAAAAATTCTAAGGCGTTATACTGCTAATCAGAAAATTACTGGAATTCTAAGGCATTATACTGCTAATTAGTAGAAAATTGCTACCATTCTTAATATATATATTAATATCTTTATTTATTATGATATCTCATTCTGAACTTACAATGATTCCTGTTTTCTAGTTTAATGATTTATATATGCTTATTGATATTAAATTTATATACTATAAATACAAACAAATTATTATAAAAATGTTACATTTTTAGAATTTGAAAATTTTTTTTTTAAAATAAATATTAGATTTGCATAAAAATGTAAAAACTATTATATACTATATAATTTAATTATTATTTATTTTAAATTTTCAAAAGTATAGTTAAAAAAATTTATAAAAAAGTATAATTTATTAATAATAAAAAGAAACTAAACTTATGAGATATATTTGTAAGCGAATAGTATGTAAATTATTTATTATAGGTTTGATTTTTGTAATTTTTCTTTAAATAAAAAATATTAATTACATTCTTTAAACAAGCAGTAAATGAAATTTCTATGAAATTTGCAGGAATCTATTAGAATTTATGTCAAAAAATTCTATAGAATGCATATTAAATTTATAACACTACTTTTAAGTATAATAATAATAAAAAAATAATAAGAAGAAGAAGAAAAATATACATTATACAGTGTATATAATCTAGTCCCAACAAAAAAATTTTAAGCAGTCAAATTTTTTATATTATATAATACTTAACCTTATAATTAAATTTATTTAATTTAAATTATAATTTTTAATTCTAACCAGAATTATATATAATTTTAATCAGATTTATTTAAAAGAAAGTAATTTTAGCCAGATTTACATGTAATCAAAATAAAATGGCCAAATGTTAATTTAATAGTAAAATATTTTAACTTTGAATTACTACTATTTTATTAAAATATACTTTACAGAAAATTTAAAAATATAATTTTATTAAGTTTAATCTGATTTATTATTATATGTTTATACTTTATATTTATCCTTTTTTTTGATGAATAATAATATTTAATTTTTATCAAATTTAATTGCTGAGACTAAGTTGTACATACTATATAATATTTTTATAGAAAAATTAAATTTTTTTATTTTATATAAATAAATTCAGTATAATTATTTTTTAAATATATTAAAAATATAAATAAAATATTTATTTTGAATTTAATTTACTATATTCTATTAATTTGAATTATCATAATTAAGTTGTTTGTCAAAATTAATAAATTTCATCATATTAAAATTATCAAAATTATTTTTCTATTTATCATTTGCATTTTAATCAATTTTAATAATAAAATAATTTATTTTATTATTTTATTATATCAAAATTATTAAAATTATTTTTATTATTTTATTTGCCATTAACCTTTTTATTTTCAGCAAATAACTTTAATTATAATATTTTATCAGGACCCTGGATATCTTTAAAACAGGTCATGAGTCACACTTTTGGCAAATTGTTCCATTTTTTAAGGGCTCAAAAAATCATTTTTTGTAAATATCTTGGCATCAATTTTGATGAATTTTTTTTTTAAATTATAGAGCTAAATGAAGGCTACAAAATAAAGAAAGTTTATTAAAATTGAATTACTGAATACTAAGATATTTACAAAAAACAATTTTAGCAAAAAGGGTGTTTTGGCCAAAAGTCTATTATAACCTTTATATTAGATATCTGGGATTCTATTTTAACTATTAGTATAAAAATTACTAATTATGAAAAACAAATTTATTATAATTTTAATTTATATAATAAGAGTCCAAATAATACTAAAAAAATTCAGATCTTAAGAATATTTAGTACTTCTAACAAATTGATTTAATCAGATTGATAATATAGTACAATTTAATTAATCATAAAAAGAACCATTTTTTATAAATGTTTCTGATTTAGCAGTCCAATTTTAATAAACTTTTTTTTTATTTTAATCAGTTTAATATAATCTACAAAACAAAAAAAAAATTATTAAAATCTAATCATTAAATCAAAAAATAATATTTTTCAGATTCAGTTTAGATCAGATAAAATTTAAATTAAATTACTAAAATCTTAATCAGATCTGAATTTTTAAAAGCACTACTACCTATTATTTAAAATTCTAAATAACACTAATACAATTTTGTTTTAGAAAGTAACGTTAAGATTAAAATAAGTAATTAAAATGTTGATCATATTGTACGATGTAAATTTTAAATAGAAGTTCACATTCAATATGTAAAAGCTGCAATGCATAATTCACAAAATTCATAATACTTTATTTTTTATACCAATAAAAGATAAAATTTCATTACTAATAAAATCACAAAAACTATTAATATTGATATTAAATTTGTATTATCACAAATATGTAACTACTTTTAATTAAATATCTTTATCATCAAAAATACTGCTACCTTTAAGATGATATCCACAATTATTTTTAGAAATATTATCATAATTTTGCCCAACTTTATAATATAATATGCAAACTATATTTTATAATTTAAAAGTTTAAAACAATTTGGCTTGCTTTTAATTTTGCATATCCTTTTTTAAAAAATTAACTACTTTAAATCATATTTTATATTTTAAAGTTAACTATTTAATTAATAAAATATATATACTTTATAGATTAATTATTATTTATTTCACTAATTTTCTTTTTATAATGAATATTAATATTCTGTATTTCATTATTTAAATCTTTTTGAATTTTTTTTTAAATAATATTAAATAAGTATTTGATCATTTTTTTTTAATTTTCTAATACTTTAATTTTTTGTCAATATTTTATTATATGAAAATTTTTTAAATTTACTAATAGCTATTTAGATATTTTTAATATTTTTACAAATGCAGTTTAATAATTTTTATTTTTAATAAAAATTTATATAAAAATTTTAAAATGAATATAAGAACATTATGAATATTTAAATTAAACTTGATTCAGTTCTGATTTTGAGACTTATAAGTTTTATTAAATGGATCTGTAAACTAGATCCTATTAGGATCAATTTTAGATCTGATCTTGAATTAAATTATTTATTGATTTTATAAATTTAGTGATAACTAAATATAAAAAAAGTGAGTTGTGATATTATGATTCACTTTTTTATATAGTGCTAGAAATCTATACTTAACAATCACGTAATTTTATTTCAATTTCCTGAGCTGATTATATATTATATAATCTGGAATTTAGCCAATAAAAAACTGGAATTTTTTGTATTAAGTACTAATAAAATGCAGTTTTTAAAAATTTTTTATTACAAATAAAATAAAACATAAGAAAAAGTATATTCACAATAATTACAACTACTATTTCATAAAAGCCATATATTGATAAAAAATTTTTTTAAAAAATATTATATTGAGATAATTCAAGCTGACAGTATCACAATGCATGAAGTCAATCCAAATTATTATAAGTTCCGGTCAATATATTTTATTTTAAATTTAAGCTAATTTAAATTAGAGAATTTAATTGCTCATAAATCTCTTAATCAATTAATTGATTATTTTAGGAGAAGTTGATCAACCAAAAATTAATTGGTCATGTTTCATCGATCAACTAATTGACTAAAACTAATAATCACATGTTATTCGATCAATTTGATTGATCAATCAATTTAATAATCATTTTTTCGCAAAAAATATTTGATATTTATATCCCATTAACATATTAAATTTATTAATGTAATAATAAAAACAATCAAATTTTAATATTAACTGGTAAATAGTAATTATTTTATTATTAAGACGTATATTATTTAAATGGATTGATGTATTCCATATTTCTCTTTAAAAAAAGTATTTCATTAACTGTTTCTGCTTTTAATCTATTCCTTTCAAAAGTTATTTGGTTACCGGCA
>QZLH01000060.1:180743-207797 GCA_003833135.1 Oehlia diaphana | reverse complement strand
TGTCTACTTTTTGCTACAGGTTTGATACTTGAAATTTTTGACATATCCAGAATTTGTCCAGAATTTATCCAGAATATGTCCAGTATAAAATTTTGGACAAATTCTGGACAGATAAACCTGGACAAATTCCGGACATAGTAAAAATTCAGAAAATTTGAACTGGACAAATTCTGGACATGAAAAAATTATGGACAAATTCTGGACGCTACTTCCAAAAAAGGATAAATTAATTTTGTAAAAAAATGCAAAAAGCACAAAACTGACATTTATAACCTTCTTTGTCATACTAATTAAATTTGTTGAGCAGGCAAAAATACTATATATCTATGATATAAAAATTTAGGTTAAGAGCAACAGGACCCGGATATCTAATATAAAGGTCATAATGGACTTTTGGCCAAAAACACCCCTTTTTGCTGAAACTCAAAAAATCGTTTTTTGTAAATATCTCAGCATCCAGTGATTCAATTTTAATGAACTTTTTTTTATTATGTAGCCCTCAATTAGCTCTACAATTAAAAAAAATGTTCATCAAAATTGGACCACTGGATGCCGAGATATTTACAAAAAACGATTTTTTGAGCCCTGAAAAATGGGCCAATCTGCCGAAAGTGTGACTTATGACCTGTTTTGGAGATATCCGGGGTCCTAGAGCAACTATGATGATGGTTACATATTAAACATCTTTTTATGACAAATTTTATGAAAAAATATTTCAGGTCAATTTCCGGACAAATTCTGGACAAAAATGAGTGTCCGGAAACGAGTGTGTTTTCGGACCAATTTCCAGACATTAATTGTCCAGAAAATGTCCAGGTACTTTGGACAAATTTTCCGGACAATTTCTGGACAATATCCGGACACTTATTTTTTATAGGGCTTTTATTGCTTTTAATAAAACTTTATTAACTATCATTATCTGAAAGAAATATTACTACAAAAAATTGACCTATATTTATAATAAAATTGTACATATACTAAATATTTACTATATTTAATAAATTTAATATCAAAGTTTCCAAAATTTCCAAAATTTTAAGTTTCCAAAGTATAAAATTTTAACAATGGTTTTCAATCTTAAGCATAGAAAAATTTCTTATTTAAAAAGGTTTCCCCTCAATTTAAAAAGATAAAAAAAATAATTTTTGTATTAAAATCGAATTAAATGAAATCTATGCTTTTTTTATTACATTTATTTGTAATTTTGTTATCGTTAATTCTTTTAACATTAACTTATGGAGTTATTTTAACGTTAAGAATGACAATTTCAAAGAAAAAATGTTGGTAGATCGCTATCATGGTCAAGGCTGTATTCAATATTAACTTAATTATACATTTTAACATAAATTAATTTGCTATTGATTCGCTATTATTATAGGAATATTAGTTCAAATATGAAAAATAAAACGATTGTTTTAAAGAAGCACCTGATACAACAAATTAATTGATGAAAATCCATGGCTTCTTTTGCACGAGGTGGCCCACAACAACTTGGATTCATGCATCGTTCAATATCAAGAGAATATTGGCATAAGTTACCAATAATTTTCAATCCACGACCATGGCACAAAAAATTCTGTTGATCATTTCTGTTCTCTCAGTTCTTTTTTTTTGTTGTTCTGCATTTTCCTTATCTCTCAGTTCTTTTTTTTTTTTGTTGTTCTGCATTTTCCTTATCTGTACCTTCAAAATGCAGGTCTTAAAATGGAGTAACAAGCTCTTCAACATATCGTGCATCTACACTTCTTCCAAAAATAAAATTATGAGGATTCTCATCTGGTTCTCCATCTACTAATAATACCCAAATAGGTCGAATTTCTCCATTAATCTTTAATGCATCTTCATATTGAGGATCTGATGTGAGGCTTTTGTGGTCTTGCATGTGTGTGGGTGACAGTGTTCCAAAGGACCATTGATGACGTACACAAATAGCAAGTTTTTCTGTTCGTAACTCATTCAGTTTGATTATAAGGTAAACTGATGGAATTAAGTTTGCCCATTTCCTATAGGAAAATCATGATCAGTAACACAAACAGGCTCATTAACTGACTGCAAACATGTGAAATAATTGACCTACTGCAGGTATTCCAAGATCTATCTTCGCCTTATCATCTTGAGAAATGACAACAGATATATCAGCAAAGACATTTGCAAATTGTTTCGCACTTTTCACTGAAGCAATGCAATAATGACCATCAGGATGGTCTCACGTTTCAGTACATGAAATTCCAGTTACTGCAACTCATGCTGTATGATGGTGTGCTCTTGCAGAAATAAAATTGGATTGCTGAGGCAGCAGAAAATTATTCAAAGTTGTTCACACCATGTAGAAGTTGTATTTCTCTTCAAGATTCTTGCACAAATTTTTGATTATTTGCATCTTAACAACTTCTTTTCATCGTTTTTCTTCAGCTGATCCAAATTCAATTGAATTATGAATATGATCATATAAGTCCAGATATTTGAAAAGGAGTGGAGGCTGACCAGGTTTATCATATTTTATTACTTCCTGATTTTCATGAAGCATCTTCTGTTTTTTCTTTATTACACTTTTGAACATACTTTGCATTCCTTTTTAATTTGACAATCTTGTCCTCATTGATCTCAAAGATCTACTATTTTTTCATGCATATCATGACGAAGTTGAAAATCAGTCGTAAGATTGTAAATTTGCTCAAATTATGTAAGCTTTTTCTCAGCTATTGTAATTTCATTTGATGCTTTTTTTGAGCTGCTGCATTATTTGGAATTTCCTGCATAAATCCTCTTGAATGAATAGTTGGAAGAGGAGGGGTCAAGTCTTAGGCGCAGGATTCCTTAGTCTCAATGTTTGTACAATATATCATATAAGCTAAATTGTGTGTTCAGGAATCTTCTAATTATTTCATCGATTTCTGTTGTGCTTTTTTTTAATTTTATTCTATTCTTGCGCTTGTTTCATAACAAACATCAGCACGGTTCAGGGTTCCATTTCCAGTCTTAACTATAATACTACATATATATAAGCATTAGAAAATTCCTGATATTTATTTGCCATGAACTATAGATTGGTTTCTTATTAAATTTAGGCCTAAAATAAAAATAATTGACGGCTCATTTTTTAATATTTGGTATAAAAGGTTAATGCATTTTTGTATGAATAAATTTTTTGTAGAAATATAAGTTAAACGCGATATAATAACTCTGCAGCACGTTTATAATTATAGCGAGCGATCTGAGTGAGGGCCAGCATGCCGCAGCACATTAATAATTGTTGTACATCTTGTCGTACGTGCATATTAGAGCGATGATCAAAAAAACCAGTTTTAAATCAAAATAATAATATAAAAAAATTTAAATTTTTTATAATTGAGCATTATAAATTTATGGTATACTTTAAAAATATAAAAAATATAATAATGAGATAAAAAATAAAAAGAAGACAAGAAAAAAAAATTACTATTTAAATCTATAAACTATTTAAATTAATAACGCCTAAAAGGGAGAGTGATCATTGTGCATGTGACCAAATATTTTACCTCTACTATTAAAGCGATATTAGATAATATATGTTATTGGGTAGGGGGTTGAAATATCACCCGAACTGTGAAGCAGTTCAGATGATATTTTAACCCCCTACCTAATAACTATGTTATTATGCAGACGTCCAAGATCATGTTCCATATGGAAAGCATAGTAAATGTGTGACAATAATCTATATGATGTAATGCGTCAAAAATATCAAAGATATTTACGCAATAATAATTTATCTAAAAGATATCAGTATGTTAAAAACAACATGATCCTATTTGGCTGCATAATAACTATTATTTACAACCCTTACAAACTAGTTCTATTTAATACATTATCAACAATTACAATGATCAAATTATAAACCTAGATGTAATATTCAAACTATTTTGCATGTATTTCTTCCAATAATTTTTCTAACTTTTCGAATCTCTTATCATGAGTTTTTTCTAATTCTTCTAAATTTTCTAATTTCTTCAATATTACCTCATTGTCAATAGGATTATGTTTAATTTCAAGCATTTTTAATAAATTTTTTCGCAAATCTGTGAATTCCTTAGTATCCCATTCATTCTTTTCAATCAATCTTTTAATTTCCATTCGAGCCTTATCAGCATCAGCATAATAATGTCTTGAAAAATAAATTTAAATAATTAATAAAATCACATTAGATTTTTTAAAAAAGTAAAAGTACATACATTACTTCAGGAAACCATGTTTGCCAACGTCTCTGATGTGGTAATAAGTAAAATAACTCAATCTCTGCCAAAATCTAAAAAATAAAAATTGAGATATATTAGTATATTTACTGATATGGAATGATTAATATTAATATTATTTACTTCTGCCTTCTGTATCAAATATGATACTCTATTATTATCTTCTTCAATTGCATTATTGAGTAATCCAATTAACAAGTTCATAAGATATACAACAATTAAGAGGGAAAATAGAACAATCAATATTACCATTGATGGATTATCTGCATATTGCCAATTGGATAATGCACTTGAATCACCTATTGATAAAAAGAATTGCTTAAAATTATTAGAAAAACATTTATGTATATTTATATGATTATAAAAAAATTCAAATATACCTATTAAAAGTAAATATATAGCGAAAAGAGAAGTTCTAATATCTATAAACATGTTTGTATTTTTATCAGGTATTTGAATCATCAATGGTTTGGAGTTTATATTTCCATCACTATAACTAGAAGCTAAATTCCAAGGATTATTTGGATCATCATTATTTGTATTATGTTCAAGTGAAAATTCTGATCTTGGTAATAATAAAATATAAAATGCATGTGCAAAACTTATTATAATAATGAATAAGACTATTAAAAAAGAAAAAATCTTTTTTCCAACACTAATAATAATTGCAAAATATACACCAAAATATTCAAATGCTCTAAAAAATAACAAAAACTTTATATCCAAAAATAAGCATGAAAAAGAAAGCAATTGAATTAGATAATTATTATTCTTATCATTTATTTGAAGCCAATAAATAGAAGTGTAAATTGAAAGTACATAAGCAATTATATCTGAAATATTAAAATATTATATANTTTATGAAAAAATATTTCAGGTCAATTTCCGGACAAATTCTGGACAAAAATGAGTGTCCGGAAACGAGTGTGTTTTCAGAACAATTTCTGGACATTAATTGTCCAGAAAATGTCCAGGTACTTTGGACAAATTTTCCGGACAATTTCTGGACAATTTCCGGACACTTATTTTTTATAGGGCAATGTTACAAAATAGTAAAAAAGAATTTTAACTTTTCGATTTGAACTGAAAAAATCGAAAAAAACAACTAAATAAAAAATTTTTCTTTGATTTTGAGAAAAAAAAAAGATCAAAAAAGATCAAAAAAAAAAAACTTTTTTTGGTGTGAAAAAAAAAAGAAAATAAACCTTTTTTAGTTTGGTATTGAAAAAAAAAACCAAAAGAAGATTGAACAAAAAATATTGAAAATAGAAAAAATGAAAAAAAAAAAATTGATTAAATTTTTTTCGGTATTGAAAAAAAAAAAAAAAAAAATACTGGAATAAAATTTAATTATTTAGTTTTTGGCACGCGCACATGACTACGATAATCATAATTTTAATGTTATAATTTTTGTGACATGATCGACATTAAATATTACTAAGAAACTTCATTACGCAATACTTACGTAAGCAATTTATGCAAATTTTGTGTTACCTGTTACTTTTACAATGCTTTTTATAAATAAGGTTTTTTACTTGAAAAAAATTTCAGGCTTTTAAAAACGATATTTTTCCAAAATATGCCTTTGACAAAACAAAATATTTTGGAATATTTAGAAATCAATCTTACAAATTGGACCAGTGGAAATGAAAAAATTGATGATTTCATTCGAGAAAGGCAATTAAAAGTTAATAACTACTATAATGATACAATGCTTGAATGGATTTCATACAATCAGTTTAATGAAATTAAAGAGACAGGTAAAAATGGCCCTGTAACAATATATTCAGCAATATTGAAGAATGGTCCATTATACAAAAAGCATTGGCAAGATGAATATTATACAAGAGATTCAAATAAAGTAATTGCTTTAAAGTGTTTGCATAATTTACAAGAATCCATTAATTCTTTAATAAATGAGGTATAAATTTCTTTAAATATTTAAATACTTTGTTAATTAATATATTTACAATTTCTTTTATTTATAATTAGGCTAAAAAATATCCAGCAAAACATAAAGCATTTCAAGTATTATATGGAATATCTCAAAATCCAAATACAGGAGATTATATTTTGGTTCTAAATAATTCTATAAACTTGGCAAATTGTATCAGTGGAAATGAGAAAATTGATGATTTCATTCAAGAAAGTCAATTAAAAACTATTAACTATGATGATGTAGTGCTTGAATGGATACCATACAAACAGTTTAATAAAATCAAAAAGACAGGTAAAAATGAACTTATAACAGTATATTCAGCAATATGGAAGGATGGTCCATTATATAAGGATTATGAATTGAATGATTATGCAAGAGATTCAAATAAAGAAGTTGCTTTAAAATGTTTACATTATTCGCAAGAATCCATTGATTCTTTAATAAATGAGGTATGAAATTTCTTTAAATATTTAAATACTTTTTAATAAATATATTTACTATTTCTTTTACATATATTTAGGCTAAAAAATATCTAACAAAACATAAGGCACTTCAGGTATTATATGGAATATCTCAAAATACAGATACGGGAGATTATATTTTGGTTCTAGACAATTATATAAATTTGGCATATTGTATCAGTGGAAATGAAAAAATTGATGATTTCATTCAAGAAAGGCAATTAAAAGTTTTAACCTATTATGATATAGTGCTTGAATGGATACCATACAATCAATTTAATGAAATTAAAGAGACAGATAAAAACAGTTCTGTAACAATATATTCAGCAATATGGAAGGATGGTCCATTATATAAGGATTATGAATTGAATGATTATGCAAGAGATTCAAATAAAGTAGTTGTTTTAAAATGTTTACACAATTCACAAGAATCAATTGATTCTTTAATAAATAAGGTATGAAATTTTTTTAAATATTTAACTGAAATACTTTTTTAATTAATATATTTATAATTCATTTTATAGGCTAAAAAATATCCAACAATACATAAAGTATTTCAAGTATTATACGGAATATCTCAAAATTCAGATACAGGAGATTATATTTTAGTTCTAAATTATTCTATAAACTTGACAAAATGTATTAGTGGAAATGAAAAAATTGACGATTTCATTCAAGAAAGTCAATTAAAAATTATTGACTATGATGATGTAGTGCTTGAATGGATTCCATATAATCAGTTTAATAAAATTAAAGAGACAGGTAAAAATGAACTTATAACAGTATATTCAGCAATATGGAAAGCTGGTCCATTATACAAAAAGCATTGGCAAGATGAATATTATGCAAGAGATTCAAATAAAGAAGTTTCGTTAACATGTCTACATAATTCACAAGAATCCATTGATTCTTTAATAGATGATAAGGTATGAAATTCCTTTAAATATTTAAATACTTTCTTAATTAATAAATTTACAATTTCTTATATTTATATTTAGGCTAAAAAATATCCAACAAAACATGAAGAATTTCAAGTATTATATGGAATATCTCAAAAACCAGATACGGGAGATTATATTTTAATTCAAAAAAATTATCATACATGGATTAGTGGAAATGAAAAAATTGATGATTTCATTCAAGAAAAACAATTAAAATTTGATTACTATAATGATGTAGTGCTTGAATGGATTCCATACAATCAGCTTAATAAAATTGAAGAGACAAGTAAAAACGAACTTATAACAGTATATTCAGCAATATGGAAGAATGGTCCATTATATAAGGGTTATGAATTGAATGATTATGCAAGAGATTCAAATAAAGAAGTTTCTTTAAAATGTTTGCATAAATCACAAGAATCCATTGATTCTTTAATAAATGAAGTATGAAATTTCTTTAAATAATTAAATACTTTTAAATTAAAATATTCACTAATTTCTTTTATTTATATTTAGGCTGAAAAATATCCAACAGAATATGAAGCACTTCAAGTATTATATGGAATATCTCAAAATCCAGATACAGGAGATTATATTTTGGTTCTAAACAATTTTTTAAACTTGGCAAATTGTATTAGTGGAAATGAAAAAATTGATGATTTCATTCAAGAACGGCGATTAAAAGTTAATAACTATCATAATCCTATAGTACTTGAATGGATCCCATACAATCAGTTTAGTGAAATTAAAGAGACAGGTAAAAACAATCCTGTAACAATATATTCAGCAATATGGAAGAAAGGTCCATTGCATTATAAATATGGTAAATATACAAGAAGTTCAAATAAAGAAGTTGCTTTAAAATGTTTACATAATTCACAAGAATCAATTGATTCTTTAATAAAAGAGGTATGAAATTCTTCAAATATCTGAATACTTTTTTTTATTTGATATATTTATAATCTCTTTTATTTATATTCAGGCTAAAAAGTATCCAGCAGTACATAAAGCATTTCAAGCATTATATGGAATATCTCAAAATCCAGATACAGGAGATTATATTTTGATTCTAAACAATTTTATAAACTTGGCAAATTGTATCAGTGGTAATGAAAAAATTGATGATTTCATTCAAGAAAGTCAATTAAACATTATTTTCTATGATAATGATAATGTAGTGCTTGAATGGATTCCATACAATCAGTTTAATAAAATTAAAGAGACAGGTAAAAATGAACTTATAACAGTAAATTCAGCAATATGGAAGAATGGTCCATTATACAAAAAAGATAAGAATTATACAAGAGATTCAAATAAAGAAGTTGCTTTAATATATTTACATAATTTACAAAAATCCATTGATTCTTTAATAAATGAGGTATGAAATTCCTTTAAATATTTAAACACTTTTTTAATTAATAATACATTTACAATTTCTTTTATTTATGTTTAGGCTAGAAAATATTCAACAAAACATAAAGCATTTCAGGTATTATACGGAATATCTCAAAATCCAGATACAGGAGATTATATTTTAGTTCTAAACAATTCTATAAGCTTGGCAAATTGTATTAGTGGAAATGAAAAAATTGATAATTTCATTCAAGAACGGCAATTAAAAGTTAATGACTATAATGATCATATAGTGCTTGAATGGATTCCATACAATCAGTTTAATGAAATTGAGGAGATAGGTAAAAATAGTTCTGTAACAATATATTCAGCAATATGGAAGGATGGTCCATTTTATTGGAATAGACGGAATAAAGAATATAAAAGAGATTCAAATAAAGAAGTTGCTTTAAAATGTTTACATAATTCACAAGAATCAATTGATTCTATAATAAATAAGGTATGAAATTCCTTTAAATATTTAAATGTCTATTTTAATATATTTACAATTTCTTTTATTTATTTTTAGGCTAAAAAATATCCAACAAATCATGAAGCACCTCAAGTATTATACGGAATATCTCAAAATCCAGATACAGGAGATTATATTTTAGTTCAAAATAGAACAAGTGGAAATGAAAAAATCGATGATTTCATTCTAGAAAGGCAATTAAAAATTACTTCCTATGGTGATATAGTTCTTGAATGGATTCCATACAATCAGTTTAATAAAATTAAAGAGATAGGTAAAAATGAACTTGTAACAGCATATTTAGCAATATGGAAGAATGGTCCATTATACAAAAAAGATGAGAATTATACAAGAGATTCAAATAAAGAAATTTCTCTAAAATGCTTGCATAATTTACAAGAATCCATTGATTCCTTAATAGATGAGGTACGAAATTTCTTTAAATATTTAAATACTTTTTTAATTAATATATTTTATTTATATTTAGGCTAAAAAATATTCAACAAAATATAAAACATTTCAAGTATTGTATGGAATATCCCAAAATCCAGATACAGGAGATTATATTTTTGTTCAAAATAATTATTTATGGACAAGTGGAAATGAAAAAATTGATAATTTCATTCAAGAAAGGCAATCAGAAATTAATCATTTTGATGATATAATGTTTGAATGGATTCCCTACAATCAATTTAATAAAATTAAAGAGACTGGTAAAAATGACTTTATAACAGTATATTCAGCAATATGGAAAGATGGTCCGTTATACAAGAAGAATAAATGGAGTGATTATACAAGAGATTCAAATAAAGAAGTTTCTTTAAAATGCTTGCATAATTTACAAGAATTCATTGATTCCTTAATAAATAAAGTATGAAATTTCTTCAAATTTTTAAATTTTTTCTTTTTTAAATTAATATATTTAACAATTTCTTTTATTTATAATTAGGCTAAAAGATATCCAACAAAATATAAAACATTTCAAGCATTATATGGAATATCTCAAAATCCAGATACAGAAGATTATATTTTTGTTCAAAATAATTATTTATGGACAAGTGGAAATAAAAAAATTGATAATTACATTCAAGAAAGGCAATCAGAAATTGATAAATTAGATGATATAATGTTTGAATGGATCCCATACAATCAGTTTAATGAAATTAAGGAGGCAGGCAAAAATGGTCCCATAACAGTATATTCAGCAATATGGAAAGATGGTCCATTACATAAAAAGCATTGGCAAGATGAGAATTATACAAGAAATTCAAATAAAAAAGTTTCTTTAAAATGTTTGCATGATTTACAAGAATCCATTGATTTCTTAATAAATAAGGTATGAAATTTCTTCAAATATTTAAATACTTTCTTTTTAATTAGCATATTTACAATTTTTTTTTATTTATGATTAGGCTAAAAAATATTCAACAAAATATGAAGCGTTTCAAGCATTATATGGAATATCTCAAAATCCAGATACAGGAGATTATATTTTTGTTCAAAATAATTATTTATGGACAAGTGGAAATGAAAAAATTGATGATTTCATTCAAGAAAGGCAATCAGAAATTAATAAATTTGATGATATAATGTTTGAATGGATTCCCTACAATCAATTTAATAAAATTAAAGAGACTGGTAAAAATGACTTTATAACAGTATATTCAGCAATATGGATGAATGGTCCATTATACAAAAAGAATTGGCAAGATGAGAATTATACAAGAGATTCAAATAAAAAAGTTTCTTTAAAATGTTTGCATAATTTACAAGAATCTATTGATTCCTTAATAAATGAAGTATGAAATTTCTTTAAATATTAAATACTCTTTTTATTTGGCATATTTACAATTTCTTTTATTCATAATTAGGCTAAAAAATATCCAACAAATTATAAAGCATTTCAAGCATTATATGGAGTATCTCAAAATCCAGATACAGGGAATTATATTTTTGTTCAAAATAATTCTATAAACTTGACAAATTGTATTAATGGAAATGAAACTATTGATGATTTCATTCAAGAAAGTCAATTAAAAATTAATAACTATGATGATATAGTACTTGAATGGATACCATACAATCAGTTCAATGAAATTAAAGAGACTGGTAAAAATGGCCTTTTAATAATATATTCAGCAATATGGAAAGATGGTCCATTGTACAAGAAGAATAAATGGAGTGATTATACAAGAGATTCAAATAAAGAAGTTTTTTTAAAATGTTTGCATAATTTGCAAGAATCCATTGATTCCTTAATAAATGAGGTATGAAATTTCTTTAAATATTGAATACTTTTTTTTAATTACTAGTATATTTACAATTTATTTTATTATAATTAGGCTAAAAGATATCCAACAAAATATAAAGCATTTCAAGCATTATATGGAATATCTCAAAATCCAGATACAGAGAATTATATTTTAGTTCAAAATAATTATTTATTGACAAGTGGAAATGAAAAAATTGATAATTTCATCCAAGAAAGGCAATTAAAAAATAATGATTATGATGATACAGTACTTGAATGGATACCATATAATCAATTTAATAAAATTAAAGAGATAAGAAAAAATGAACTTATAGCAGTATATTCAGCAATATGGAAGAATGGTCCATTTTATTGGCATAGACAGAATAAAGAATATACAAGAAATCCAAATAAAGAAGTTTCTTTAAAATGTTTATACAATTTACAAGAATCTATTGATTATTTAATAATTGAGGTATGAAATGAAATTTCTTTGACTTTTAAACACTCTTTTTAATTAAATATGTTTACAATTTTTTTATTTATAATTAGTCTAAAAAATATTCAATAAAATATAAGGCATTTCAAGCATTATATGGAATATCTCAAAATCCAGGTACAGGAGATTATATTTTGGTTCAAAATAGTTCTATAAACTTGACAAATCAGATTAGTGGAAATGAAAAAATTGATGATTTTATTCAAGAAATACAATTACAAATAAATAACCATAGTGATATAGTATTTGAATGGATATTATATAATCAGTTTGATGATATTAAGGAAATAGATAAAGGTGGATTTGCTACAGTATATTCTGCAAATTGGATAAATGGTCCATTAGAATATGATACAAATAAAGAATTATATAAAAGGAATCCAAATAGAGTAATTGCCTTAAAATGCTTGCATAATTCACAGAATATTACCAATAAATTTTTAAATGAGGTATGAAATTTCTTTAATAATTGAAGTTCATTTGTAGTAATGAATATGTTAAACATAAAGTAATTATTATTTATTATAAATACATTTAATAGGTTAAAGAATACTCAATAAATAAAAGAAGTAATATTCTTAATGTACATGGAATATCTCAAAATCCAGATACAAAAGAATATATTATAGTTCTCCAATATGCAAAAGAAGGCAATTTTAATCATTGGATAAATAAAAACTATGAATATTTTAATTGGAAAGATAAATTGTCTGCATTGCTTGATATTATTAATGGTCTTAAAGAAATTCATCAAAATAATATAGTTCATTGTGATTTTCATACTGGAAATATATTATTCTTGAGTGATATAAATGATTTTGGCAATTGTATATCAATTTCAGATATGGGATTATGTGGAGAGGTTGGTAATATAGATGAAACAAAAATTTATGGAGTTATGCCTTATGTGGCTCCTGAAGTATTAAGAAGAAGGCCTTATACCAAAGAATCAGATATCTATAGTTTTGGTATGATAATGTATTTTGTAGCAACTGGAAGACAACCATTTTGCAATCGCTCACATGATAAGTTATTAGCATTAGATATTTGTGAAGGAGTTAGACCTGAAATAAATGAACCAGAAGCACCAAGTTATTATATTAATTTAATTAAAAGGTGTTGGGATTTAAACCCAAATAATAGGCCAAATATTTTTGAAGTAAAAGAATTAATCATGTCATTTCATAAATCATATGGAAGGGATTTTTTCATGGTAGAAAGTGAAGATATCGGAATGCAATTCAAAAAAGCAGAAGAATATAGGAAAGCATATCTTTCATCTATTGAATATTACCAAGTAACTACCCACCCACAAGCTATTTATACATCTCGATTACTTAATCCTTTTACAGAAGACCTTCCAGAATATGATGATAATTCTCAATGTTTAGATCAAGCAATCTAAATCCAAATAAAATTCAAACAAATCATATATAATAAATTTTGCTGAAAAATATGAATTATTCACTGATACACATTTTTATAGCTGTCATTTTGTAGAAATTTACAATTAATTCATAATCTTGTCCAAAACTATAGTTCTCTTTAATTGGACATGTGTGTAATATTTTTTTTGGTGTAATTAAAAATATGATGGAATTGGTTACAGACTTACAGTACAATTTCCTGAATGACTTTTTCTTAATTATACTTTTCCTGCTGAAGTCAATTTTCTGAATGCCCATTTAACAATTTAAAGAAGTAGAAATTTTATAAAAAATCAAGTATGATAATTCTGAACGTTTATGTAATCACTGATTGATTATGTCCACTCAGATTAAAATTTTTATTTAGTAATCATAGTATGATATAATATTTTCAAATATCCTTGTCACATTTTAATTGATCAATTAGATTCACTAAATTCTTTGATATCTTAATATGATGAATCTTAGAGTATAGTCGTAACTGACACAAAATCTATGATAGATGTAAAAATATTGTAATATCATACATAGATAATTTCTTTTATGTCAATCATCAGCCTTCTTTCACTATTAGTAAATTGAATTTAATTTACAACATTATGATGATCATATCAAGATATATGAGTAATTACATTTTTTTATATTTAGTTATTGTTCAACACTGATTTGAGTATATGTAATTTTTTTATTTACATAAATAAAATCAGTTTGTAATTGAGCAATTTCATTTATAATTTTAAGAAGCTTAAATCTCAATTTCAGATACAATCATAAAGAGGTTAGAGTTTATTTAACCTCCTTGAAAGTATGAAAGTAGATAATTAAATAAATGCTGTAATTTTATGTTATAAATAACGATTTCATAAATTATTTTGCTTGTATAAGTTCATAAATTATGCCCTATAAAAAATATTGTCCAAACACTGTTAGGAAAATCGACCCCGTTCCGAACATTTACTTGACATTTATTGGACATTCATCATGATATTGTACGTTTTTTATGTGGTTAAAAATACTCGATCTCCGCATCTTTAAATTGTAACAAATGTTGTATAATAGCGTGAGAGTATTCGGAAAATTGACCCCATTCCGAATATTTATCAGACAAACATTTTTCATAGGGATGGTTCATTACGAAACTAATTTAAATAACTTTATTTGCGAAAAATATTTTTTTTTTATGGTATTATGTAAAATTCATTTATAAGTTGTTCGTAGTGACAATGTTTCTAAACTTTTAAAAATTTGATTTAATCTGAAAATTAATCTGTCAAATTATGATTTGCGCGCAAAATAGAATTTAGCATAATATTTATAATGAAATGATCCATGAAAGTATTTTATAAAACAATAATGTAAAAGAATTTAGGCATTATTAGATTGACAATATTTTGATCTCTGATCTCTTTTGGGCAATTGGGCGTTTTCTTACCATTATCGTTGTAAATTTGTAATCAGATTAAGTAAAGGGAATTTTAATTACAACTTTGTTTCACAATTTGGTTTCGCAATTTTGGAACAATGTGTTATACGTTATGGAAAGAATTACGTGGCGTAGAAATTTTAATGAAAAATATTTCATTATTATTATTTTATTTTTGATAAAAACACTATACTGACAACCATACATTTTTTATTAAAAAAAAAGAAAAGAAAAAACTGCGTACAATTTTTTTTATGTTAAATTTTTGTAGTAAATTTGTGTTGACTTTGATAGCTTTTTGATATATTTTGAAACGGCTATTTAAACAAATTAATATTTTAAATTAAAGTTAGGATCAGAAGCAAATTATTTAACATTTTAATAAATTTTAATGTTTATTCCTATCTTTTAAAAAATGCTCATTAAATAACTTAATATTTCTACTATTTCGTGAATGATAAGTAAAATTATGTTAAATTATGTTGATAGATTATTTCTTTCAATAGAGGTACTGTATATATTTATTCAAGAAAAGTTTTAATAATTCTGAATATTTTGATTTAGATAATGTGGGATTTTTTATAATAAGTATTAATATTTATTTCGCGAAGCATGTATATCAATATTAGTTGAAATGAAGAAAAAAGTGTTAAAAAATTTTTCTTCAAATGCCTTTTTATAATAGAAATGTAATTGAAAAGGTTTACTTGGTCAAAGATCTATCGTCAGTTGATCGTCGGACAAAATTTTTAAACTATCTTTTTTTTGGTTAAAAGATGGTAGATCAATAGTGTCATCATAGTACTCCTTAGTACTATCCTAATATAGTAAATTCCGGCCCAGTCGATATATTATACCGGTTTCAACAATTTTTTTTTTTTTGTTTTTGATTTTTTTTTTTTTCAATTAAAATTAATTATGTTAATTATCAATTTGGTAAATGAATGTGCAAAAACTGCAGAAGAAGCTATTAATAATAAGTCAGAAGATTTGAAATCCATCAGTTTAAAGGTACATTACGTACATTTATTTTTCATAATATTAATTTATTTTCTCGTAATCAAGGTTTAAAAAAAAATTATATATATATTTAAAATTAGATTCACGAAAAACCGGAATTAGGTTACAAATACAAATAATCTTTGATATATTCTATCATGTAAAAAATTTTTCATAATTATGTAATATTTTTTTTTATTATTTAGCTTTTAAAGAAAAATTTGCTCATGATTTATTGGTTAAATATCTTAAAGACGAAGGTAAAAATTTAAAAAATATTTATTACATTTTTTTTTTCAACCAATCTAATAATATAATATTAATCGTTCTTAATTAAGGATTTGAAGTAACATGTAATGCATACGGTATTGAAACAGCGTTTGTAGCAGAGTTTACATCCAAAGGCGGTGAAGGAAAGGTTGTTTCATTTAATTCTGAGTAAGTGAAATATTGATAATTAAGTTATTTTTTGGTTCAACTTTATCAGTTAAGTCATTAATTTCCTATTGTAATAGGTATGATGCTCTTCCAGGAATTGGTCACGCTTGCGGTCACAGTAAGTTATATTTTCTCAATCATGTGTATAATCAACCATCTCATATATTTTATTAAATCATCCTTATTAAATAATGTATTTAGATCTGATTGCAATTAGTGGAGTTGCTGCTGCAATTGCGATAAAAGCCGTATTTGAAAAGCATAAAATTCCTGGAAAAGTAAAATTATTTGGTACTCCTGCTGAAGGTAATATACAAAATATTTATGTAAATTTATTAATATTTATGTAAATTTATTATTTTCATTATTATTATTTAATACCTTTTCATTTTAGAGGGTGGAGGTGGCAAAATTTTTATGATCAAAGCAGGTGCTTATGATGATGTAGACGTTTCTTTAATGGTTCATCCTAGGTAAAGTTATTAATTAATAAAAAAATTTTTTTTTTTTTATACGCACAAAATTAATTTACATATCTGATATGTATTTTTATTTTATAAAGTCCTTTTGATGGAAGTTTTTACTCTTATTTTGCCGTAGAATCTTTTGATGTTGAATATTTTGGAAGAAACGCGCATGCTGCTGGTATTCCATGGGAAGGAATTAACGCATTAGATGCTATGGCTTCAGCATATAGTAGTATTGGATTATTAAGACAACAAATCAAGCCTACGGATAGGTAAATTATTTTTCGTTATAAATTTTTTTTAAAAAAAATGTAATGATTTTTTTTTTTTTTAATTCTTAATCAAACTTTTTAGAATTCATGGAATTATAACTAATGGTGGAAAGGCGCCAAATGGTATTTAAATATTATTATATTTATGATTATATTAATTATGTTGACTTATCAATTGATTAATTTTTTTTTTTATATTTATAATTAGTTATTCCTGATTATACGTCCGCGGATTTTATTATTCGTTCAAGAACGATTGAAGAACTAAATGATCTGAAAACACGTGTTTATAATTGTTTTGAAGCAGCTGGTAAGGCAACTGGATGTACAGAAGCAAATGGGACTAAGGATCCTAAAATCACTCCGAAGTCCAAATATTTTGGTTAGTTTATTTATTGATAAATTAATTTATATTTATATAAATTTGAATCAATATTTAATAATTTTAAATAATTTTTTTTTTTTATTTCTTCCTTTCTTAAGATGTGAATTCCAATATTCCATTGGGTGAAAGATATGAGAAACATCTTAGAAAATTTGGAATAGATTTTAAGCCAAGAATAGAACAAATTAATACAGTATTAGGATCAACTGATCAAGGAAACGTAACTTATATAATTCCTGGTATTCACGCTTTATATGATATAAAACCTCCTATAGGAAGTGGAAATCATACGATTGGTTTTACGGATATTTGTAAAACTGATCTTGCACATGATGCTACATTTATTGCTTCAAAAGGAATTGCATTAACTGCTTTGGATTTTTTGACTGATGATGAATTTGTTAAACAAGTTAAAGATGCTTTTAATGGTGGTCCTAGTTGGAAAGATTCGATGTAATATTTTATATTTTCTTGTATCATATTTATTCATGATATTCATTATGTATTATTTATTATTATTATCGATTAAATAAAAATTTAACCATTGATATATATTATATCTAATAATATTGGGTGATATATTATTAAAATCATCATATTGATGTAAATGATAATTTTCAAATTTAGTAGTATATACGATTGTTTTACATATTATGTAAAATTATAAAAATGTAAAAAGCAATATAAAGGTGATGTTGATGATGATCATCATATACTCCTATTGAACAAATACAGTATATGAGATACCGAGTATCAAACATGAAGAGAGTGTTAAAGTTAAAAACTCATCATTCAAGTTAATAATAATATGTTATAAATCATAAATCAACGATTAATGAAATAATAAATATAATTCGTTTACTTGATTTGATGACGTACGCAGGTAAGTATTATGACTTATTTTTTTTCCGTTAATTCTTTTTCCTACCAAAAAATATCAATATTCCACTTATTCATTATTATCCTATTTACAACCGTTTGGTGATGTCGCAAAGACGTAAACCACTAGTATAGAATTCCAATCGTCATCCATTTTTCTGATCCGACTTAGATATGTCATTATCCGTTATACCTCTTTTACGGTGATTACTGGATTTTATGGGAAAGTTTTATATAAGGGTCTTTTCTTCTTTTTTTTTTTGATATTGCAGTCTTAATAAGTTGAAAAAGGAAGTTTAATTATATTTATTATATTTAAAAACGTTTTAACATTTCTTTCCTCTTTTTTAAATAAAACTTCACATTATTAAATACGATAGGATGTGGATCGAAAAGTTAGTTAAATTATCAATATTCAAAAAAATTTATACATACTATACATAAATCATTAAGGATAAGATTCCTGATTTACCTGAATCTTTTACTTAACACACATGACTGATCATCGTTGTAGTCCAAATTCACCATATATTCATCATATACTCGTTAGAGCATAAATAGAGTTTCAACTCGTCATAATTTCTATATCCAAATTAAAAAGTTACTGACTTCAAAATGAGTATTACACATTTGTGCTACTTTAGGCGTACCTAACAATTCATGTCATCCTGTATAGTTTCTAATTACATATGAGAATACTCGTCTTTCTTTTTTTTAAGAAAAGAAAAAACATAATGATTGATATTAAATTAGTTGAAAAGTTAACGTGACGACCCAACACACGGTCATAATATACTGTTTATATGTTTATTAAAAAGATCCTATATGGAATTAAATAAGACGTTAGTGATGACGACTTAACAGGAATGTAAAAATAACATTCGCAAAACGCCCTAATAAAGTTTAAACATTATATAAAAATCACATAATTTCGAAAATTTTATGTATTAATGAGTTAAATCATTATTCCATTAATTTTATAATTAAAAAATAAGCGAAAAAACGTTCTACTTCTACTAAAATTTTGATGTGGGCGCTTTTACATCTTAAAACTTTTACAACATCGTTAGTTTTTTTTTCGTTTTAATCAGTCAAGTCGGAATTATTACTTTATTGTGAACGCGCGAATTATTTATAAATTGTAAGACTACTTTGTTGTAGACTGTAGTATTTAGTATTTATTTGTGGATGCAATATCTCTAATTAAAAAAAAAAAAAATTTTTTTCTTTTCTTTACTTAATAAAATGTGTTGACGGGTCGGATGCTTAACTTTATTTATTTATTTAATTAAAAAAAAAAGAAAAATTATCTCAAACTAACTTAAAAAGAAAAAAATTCCGACGGATATTGACATTCTCTTTTGAGATGATTTACTGGATAATATTAATGATAACATTTACGTGAATTAAGGTTATGCTAAAACATGTGTACCAGAGTCATTATTTGTAATTATTTACATGGTTTGCTTATGATTAAAAAAGTTAATATTGTTTGGAAGTGGCAGCTCCTGCTTAATGTCACTTCACAAACATTGTCTCTTATGTTTATCCTATTTTAGTTATAGATCGAGTTCATGCAACAGAATATATACCTACAGTACATGATGGGTTGAATATTACATATTTTGTATAAAGATTCATTCATATTAAACCAGTTCTGTTTATTAAAATTATCATAATTACAAAAAAAATAATAATTCTACGCACTACATTTGCATTGGAAAATTACGCAAAGTCGTTAGTTATTATTTATTTACACACTTGGCTATTTTTCGGCATAATTTCGTTACACTTATAGAACAATCAAATTTCTTGGCCGTGAAAAAAAAAAAATTAAAAAATTTGTTTTGTAAATAATAACGCAAAAAAAAAAAAAAAAATAATGATTTCTTTCAAAAACGTAAATTTTACGGTTTAACAAAAAATGAGTCATTTTACCAATTTTGATTATATTAATTATCATAACGGAATAAACGGAATTAACGGAAAACTAAAATTTTTTTACCTGTTTACGTAAAATACGTAAAAAAATCGAAAAAAAATCGGAATTTCACCACCGAATAAGTGAAAAATATTTCAATAATTCTTACCATTTAAGTATTTAATTGTTTATTTATCATTCAATTAAAAATACACGAACAAAATTAAAATTATCATATTAAGTTAGATCATCGGATAAATTTCGGCGAAATTCTTCTGTTGATCTTTTACTACCATTTTTAATCGAATAAAAAGATCAGATTTATCAAGCCTCTTGGCATTTTTTTTTTTTGTATATATATAAAGATTGAGTAC
Organism: Oehlia diaphana; assembly: GCA_003833135.1. Lineage (NCBI taxonomy): Eukaryota > Fungi > Glomeromycota > Glomeromycetes > Glomerales > Glomeraceae > Oehlia > Oehlia diaphana. The sequence continues at coordinate 187,028 of QZLH01000060.1, read as the reverse complement.
CTATCATCTTTCCAATTGTAATTAAATATTACAATATATATATATATATAACGAAATGCAAAAAGGAGAAGTTCCAACTGTAATTATTATCGGTGCGGGTCTTGGTGGTCTTACCCTTTACCATTCTTTGATAAAGAATAAAGATAAAAAAGAATTCAATGTCAAAATCTTTGAACGAGAGTCCACTCCTCAAGGTAAATACTCTAAATATTGACCTTAAAAATATATCACGTGATCTGACTACAATTATTTCTCGTATATAAAGATCGATGGCAAGGATTTCATATAGGCTTATCCGGTTATGGAATTAAATCTCTTATGAGATGTATTCCACCTTCAATTGTTTCAAACCTTCCTAAAGCAATGCCAGATCCAGTTCCTGGAGAATATCATAGTATTTCAATCACTGATCATACAGGAAAAGTCTTGATGAAACCTTTAATTAAACAAGTTAAAGATTTTTATGAAGTCACGAATACTCATAACGGATTTATTCTTACTTATCGTGATATACTTAGAAATGTTTTGTGTGAAGGTGTACCAATTCAATGGGGTAAAAAATGTACTGGATATGAAGAAACTGAAGAAGGTGTTTGGGTAAATTTTGAGGATGGTTCACGAGAATTTTGTGATATTTTAGTTGGTGCAGATGGAGTTCATTCTCCAGGTAAAATTAAGTTTCTTTACTTATAATTTACTTATAATTCAATATAATACGTATAATTAATTTATTTATGTTTCCCTTCTCCCCAGTTCGTAAACAAAAAGTACCTGAATTAGAAATTTTCGATTATGGAGTAACTTTTATTAATGCGGATGTTGCAGTTCCTAAACATATTATGGATAAATTATTAAAAATCCATGATAATTGTTTATGTCAAAAAACTCTTGGATTAAATGGTGATACAACGTTTGTTGCTTTACGTTTAATTCCACTCGAAAATTTTAAGGATAAAAGTGAACCTCATTATAGAACAACAATTGCTATTAGTTATCTTACTAAATTTGATGATGAAGGTCCTGATAGAATTAAAGTTGATGATAATGATCCCGCATCAGCTGTTGAATATGCTAAATTTATGATACAAAAGTTAAGACCAAAATGTGAATATACTGATATTATGTTAGAATTATGGGATTTGGTTCCTAAATCAGCTTCAACTGAACAAGAAAATTATCCTTTTAAAACTTATAATACTATACAAAGAAGAAAAATGCAAGATATTAATCCTTTATCAGTTAATACATGGAAAACTAGTAGAGTAACATTAATAGGTGATGCCGCTCATGCTATGTGCCCTGTATTAGGATTGGGAGCAAATAATGCTATTCAAGATGCTGATAGACTTTCTCAATCGTTACTTAATTATTCACCAGAAAATTATATTTCTTGTATTAAAACGTATGAAAGTGAAATGTTAAAACAAAGATCTGCAGATGTATTAAAATCTAGATCTACCGCATTGAGACAATCTTCGCCAGTTGAAGGATATTTTGACATTTTAATTAGGAATACTATTATGAGAATCATTAATTTCACGATTAATATTTATTATTACGTGAATTCTTTTATTTTTAGGAATTAAAAAATTATTAGTTTTTTTAATGTTTATTTTTAAGAAAGTTATTATTTTATATTTTAAAATTTACTATTAATTATTTTTTTTTTATTTTTATTTTTATTTTTTTTTTTTTGATACAAAATAAATAAATTTTTTTACTCGAAAATAAATAAATTTTTTATCTAAATATTATTAAGAAATTTATACAATGAAAAAAAATTTACTAAAATACATAAAATTATTCATAATTTTAATAATCTTCATAATCGTCATAATCGTCATATTTACCATCAAATTCATCATCATCATCATCATAATCAATGTCATAATCTCTTGGTGAATAAGCAACTTTACTAGATTGATTCCTTTTACGTTTTTCAATTTTGGTACTTTTAGGTTGTTTACCACGTTTTGTACCCGGTTTACGATTAACTTTTAACTTTGAACTACCAGGAGTTAACTTTGGTCTAGGCATCTTTGTAGTAGCTACATTATTTGTACGAGATTTAGGTAAAGGAATAAATACAACATCATCTTTACAAATCGTACTTGGTGACATAACATAGTAACCAGTGGGTGATAAATAAAACAAAGGAGAAAAATATCGATAATTTAACGCAATTGAAGAAGTATGATAATCGTAAATGTAAATGGTGGCTTTTGGACGTCGCTTAGATTCTATAGATTGACATACTACGAGAATACAATGAGGAAGATAAGGCATAACTTGTGTTATTATTGAATCGGTATAAGGAAGTTTGTCACAAAGAATTCTATGTGGAAGACGTTTATATTTCATATTATCAAAACAAGTATCTTGTAATTCATTTGGATTATAACCATCTATACAAGTATATCCATATGACTTTGTTTGTTTTCGATTATTATTATTATTTGTTGTATCTGATAATAAAACCTGTAATACGACTGGAACTTTCATATCACCGACCAATCTTTTCGCAGATAAAAATAACCAATCACCATCTTTAGGAAAATTATCTTTTGTCCAAAATGAAGTGTCAATCATTTTACAAGATGTTAATCCCGTATTTATTTTCCATACTAATTTGAGATTGTTTTGTGTTTTATTCAAAGAAGAATCTATTTGTTGTTCAACTGGATGATAAATTAAAATAGTTCCTCCTAAACATGTAACGATTATTTCCGGTAAAATATTATCATCCTCTTGTATATATTCATAAGAACCATTTTTTGAATTTCTCCACCTGACAGTGATACTATGTGCTTTTGTTGGTAATATCTCTGTATATTCAATAAAATAATCTTGATAATTGGAATCTTCCTTAAAAGATGAAACATTTCTAATTTTTCTAAGATCCCAACATTTAAGTACATTCTCATTTTTTTGATTAATATAATTAATAACCATAAAATCATTTTGATCTAAATAAAATATCATTGTAACTTTAGTATCTAATTCATGTGAACCTAAAATCATTATATCTCCTAATGTTAAATTAAGTTTTTCATCATTAGCTAAATCAATTCGTTGTTTTGAATGATTTTCTACAATTAATTTTGTTGTAATTTGAATTTTTCCAGATTTTGTTAATACTACGAAAAGATTATTTGATAAAGCCATATCATAAATAGGTGGATTATTAACATTAAAATGACATAATGGTTGTAATTTATCAAACGAAAATATTTTACAAGTACCCAATGATACATATGATGAATACATATAATATTCTTTTCCAAATTTCATACGTATAATATCATTCCAATTATGAATATCTCTAATAATATCATTATAAGTTGCTGTTATTGCTTGTTCATCAAATAATAGAACTTTATGATTATCATCTTGATTAAATTTAATTATTTTTAAATATACTTCAATTCTTAAATTTGGTATTAAAGTAAAATCCATATTTGATATTGTTGGTCTTTCTTTTAATGATTCAATATTAGAGAACCAATTTCCATTACGTCTAATTAATGGTTGTCTTGATGCAAATGCTATCGCTATACCATTTTTAATCATATTTACACTAATTATATCATATATATATGAATTTAATGATGTCATTTCTTCAAATAATTTATATTTAATATTTGGTGGAGTTTTTGTAATTGTTTGTACATTTTTCCATGATTCTTTTTCATAATATTCTTTATATAATAAAATGGTTTTATATGTTTGACCATAAAGAAATAACGGATTCGAGACTTTTTCATGTCTTATTTCAAACATTTTTTGCCACGTGTGATCATCTGATATGCAATGCATAAAAAATAAAAAAAGGAGTTGACCTAAATTTAGAAATACCGTATGATTTACACAAAAAAAAAAAAAATTTTTTTTTTTTTTTTTTTTTTTTTTTTTTTTTTTTTTTTTTTTTTTTACCTACCTTGTAAAATATCATTCCATAATCTACACACAAGTCTCATTTTAAAAATATTTCTTACAGGTACTGAACAAAATATATTTATTATTAATTCTTGTGTACCTAATACTTTATGACTTATATCATCAGTTATTTGAAGATCTTTCATTAATTTCTCCATGATTGTTTCTTTTTTTTTTTTTTTTTTATTTTTTTTTAAAAAAAAACGGGTGATTGATTTCAATCGGCTAGAGAAAAAAAAATAAAAAAAAAAAATTTACAATCGGTAGGGGGTACTTTTATAATCTTAATTTACTGCGTAAATTATTGCATGACAATTCCTGTATCATTTTTTTTTTTTTTTTTTTTTTTTTCCTTCCTGGGTTAAATTTTTGCTTTTTTTTTTTTTTTTTTTTTTTTTTTTTTTGCGCCATACTGCGTAAAATTCTGCGTAATTTTTTTTCAACGAATAATAAATCGGTATGTTGTGTTAAAAATGTTGGCGTAAAAATTGTAAAGGATTATTATTGGTTTACTTAATAATGCATGGCAAAAATGATCATCCTTGTATGATCTAAATTTAAAATTGGTACAAAAATGGTAAAAAATTTTTAATGCGCCCCAATATTTGGTATAGGGATCATTTTAAAAAAATTTTTTTAACTAATCAATTTTTGATTTTAAGAAAAAAATTATTTTCTCTTTAAAAAAAATTAAACTTTTTTTTTTTTTTTTTGTTAAATGAGTTTTTTAACTATTGTATTATTATTTTACGGTTGGTAACATAACACAAAAATACAAACAATACAAAAAAGAGTTTATCAAAAAAATAAGGTTAGCCGCTGCATTCGCTGCAATTCCTGATTTGTTAATCATCCGGTCGCGGAAATCGTGAAATTTGAAATTTTACGGTGTAATGCCGTAGTATACATAGTAATTTATTAATTATAGGGCGCAGTATTATATTTAAACTTAGTGTATAAATTTTATTTTATTTAATTTAATTTAGTTAGTTTATTTTATCACGTGAGTCTGAAATGATTCTAAACTAAGATATGATTAAGGACCAATTAGAGTCTGCAATGACGTTAAACTATGGGATAGATAAGGATCAATTATAGTCAGAGGTAACGTTAAACGGATAGATTACTTAAGTCAAGTGATTCAAGAATTTAAGTATTACAGTAGATCATGATGTCAATGAAACAAATCAAGGTTCAAACCCCTTAGTTGTGAATGCAAATGATGGAAACAATTTTATGAATAGTGGCAAATAATTGAAATAATTTTGAGAATTGTTGAAGAAAATGGAAGAAATTTTACGAATTGTTGAAATTGATGGAAATAATTCTATGAATTATTGAAATTGGTTGTGAAATTGCAAAATTTTATGGACAAAATGTTGGAATTTGAAATAAAAGATGGATAATCTACAGATTAAATCTTTGCGTGGTATCTAGATAGATAAGGATAATCTTCTTGTAAGGACTAACAATTATAATTTGAAATGGATAATTGTTATATATTTATTGAATTCACGTACTAATATTTTACTTATAATTAAACGTTATTAAACCAAGCATATTATTGTATTAATTTATATTATGAATAAAGAGTTATTTTGTTAATATCTAAGGTGGCAACGTGAGTTATCACGGGCTTAGATGTTACAACGGCGATCTACGTCTTCTACGTCTGAACCGGATCAGATCATATGGATAATCAGGAATGCGACTTCTTATACTAACAAATTTGATACGTAAAGAGAAATTGTATTTTGATGACTTTGTTTTTTATTAAATGTTTTTATTGGATCTTTATAAAACAAATATTTTTATTAAAATTTCGATCCTCTATATATGATGTTATGAAAAATTTAATAGAATGATTCTTGTGTTTCTTTTGTTCACAAAAAAAAAACAAATACCACAAATTATTCCTGAATGGATGTTTCTAAATTGGTCAAGTAAGGAATAAATCTTATTTCATTATCGTTAGTGGAATAAGATCTTCAATATTAGCGTTGACTTTATTTGACAGGATTTGTATATAATGTTATTGTAAAAATAAACCGTATAGACAAAGGAGTGTATAAATCAAGAAAAAATTTTCTGATATAGTTAAAAATAAACAATTATCTTAATCAACTGCCATGATATACATATGGGCTGATTTGTCTACCTTTAATTAAAATATTGATTTTGTTACATTTTTATTATACAAAATACTATATAATATACAGTAAATTGGGGAAGAGTATTAAAAAATTCTTATTTGATGTTATTATACTATAATTTTGTAAATATTTCTTTTAAATTAATATAATTCTTAACACTTACTATGTATGTTAAAAATTCATATCTTAACTTTAA
>QZLH01000060.1:163329-179666 GCA_003833135.1 Oehlia diaphana | reverse complement strand
GTCAAGTGATCATCAATCAGATGATTTTTTGGTATTACAAAACAATTTTGAGTAACGAAATTGTTAAAATCAATTATAAAAACTCTTTTTAATGCAGAGTAAACAAATCAGCCCATATGAACTGATTTTGTAATACTCTATTAATTATTCATAGAAGTAGTGGATGTTCAACTTTGCAATAAAATTTCCAATTATACTTTTAGGAAGTAACTGCAATAAAATTTCTAAATACACTTTAACTGTAACAAGAATACAAGATAAATTATTTAAAACTAAAGAAGTAACAGTTGATAAAGGAGATTATCAGATAATTTACAGAATAACATTTATATTATATTAAACATCATCTACAGGCAAAACCAATTTTTTGTCTCTTTAGGTTCTTTTATTGGATCGTTGTAACCTGCTGAATTCTGAAATCTATAGGGAAATCATATATTATATGATTATAACTTCCGTGCCATATTTTATAATTGTTACCACCATATGATAGAAACCTACGACAACTCTGCTTTAAATATTATTGTTTGGAATATTGCAAAAGAATATCTTATTTTTTATAGTGATTCACATTTTACGTATTCTTTCTATTTGTAAACAGTACCAATTGTCTAAATACACCAACCCATCCAAACAATCGTAGGAAGATAATTGAAACTCATTAGATTCATCGTAACGTGACGCATGTCTTTAACTTCAATAGATGGAAAGTCATCGGTATTTTTTGGCTTAGAAACTTTTGACGGTAATTCATCACCTATTGATCACAGAAATACAAAAATATCACCATTTAATGTGTCTCGTTACGATAATTTCACTGGATGGCAAGAAAATGCGGTTTAGCGCTTTTGAAAAAGTACCATCCAAATACTTTGATGTATGTAGGTGACGTATCAGAGAAATGATAGTCTGTCCCCATGGAGAGAAGATGCCTTTGTACTTATTGTGTTGCAAAATAATGACCTATTGATATTTTACAAAAATAACTAATAAAAATTTATGATTGTCCAACAGATTCACAAACTAAGTGGGAGTCATAGCCACAAATCTTGAAAAATGATGTCATATTTCATGTGACTCTGAATATTAATACGTGAACTGAATTTGGAGTATTTTTAAATAATTTACAATTACTTATTGGTTTCATTAAATATACAGTCGGCTCTCGAAATGGCGAACCCTCTGGTTCTCATCTCAAGTTCACTACAAGATTATAGCGAAGGATTTAAAGAGCTAATTCATTATAACAAGGGATGCTTGACGTATTCGATTGGTTAAATGTCACGTGTTAGGAAAATTTGCGAGTTTATTAAATCGAGAGTTCGTTAAATCGAGAGTTGACTGTGATTAGTTTTTGACTCACTAATACTTGAACCAATTTATCAAATAATACTTTCAAATTTAGCAATCAAATAAAAGTTAAATACGTTAATGTAATGAAAAGATTAATACAATATTATATTTATAATTACAATTTACAAATCGATTTTATTTATGTAAAAATAAAATGTAAATTATTCTATAATCTTTATAATCAGTGTTAGACAAAAAAAAACTTTGTTTCGTTGTAAATGTTTTATAAAAAAATGACTCTTATAATTAATTATATTTAAAATATAAAAATACTCATTGTAATATACAAAAAAAATCATAATTTGTAAATTAGTAATGCTTCATTTACAGCATATCTAATTTATTAGTAGTAATTGTACAATTTAATTTAGAGATATCATCATATTTTGTTTTGTATTTAGATCAAATTTATTACAAATACCTAGGGTGCTAAACAACACAATATCAAAGGGCTGTTAACCAGTCACTTCAAGATACTTAATACACTGGCCTACAAAAGTAGGCAAAGCACAACAAAAACAAATGATGGGCTGATAAATTTTTTGCGACCAACGATCAGTGTACTCAATTTTGATTTTGATCATACGTTCGGATTGGCTAACGGATTTTGCGATCAAAAACCCGAACAATCAGAAATGAACTGGCCTAATGAGTGAATTTAAGTTTATACATGAAAAAAAATGATTGGTCAAATGTCTTATGATCGCTGATCATTTGAGGACATTTCGACATTTCTGATTGGTAAATTAAAAAAATTCATTTTGTAAAATTCTTATCAATACAACAACTATTTACGTAAGAAATTCAAATGTCTTCCAGCTGTTCTCCTTTTTTAATGATAGGAATAATAGAAAAAAGGCTTGCATAATCTGTTTACGTTATTTATCAATAATGATTATTACTTTCTTATACTACTTTATTATAAATCTGTACATCAATTATTAATATGATGTGAATATTTTGAATTTTATGATTTCATGGCCCGCATTAGAGTATTGTAGCAAGAATGTAAAATTATATTTTATATTATCAGTTATCTTATATTACTATGTATTAGTATACAATAAAATTATTGGGAGATTATTATAAAAATTGTATGAACGGTCCAATTTGAACGGTCCCGTCAAACTGATAATATTATTATTGGATGATGATTAAAATAAATAATAGTCTAATATCGGCACTACTTATAATCATCCAATGATATATAAATATTTTACTGCAAGAAAACTTCCGTAGATTCGTCAATGTCGGCTTTGAACATAATTTCAATGATACATATGCTATATTCATTTTATGGGTTCTTTTTATGGATTAAGGCTATAAGGATTTTATTTTACTCTATCACTTTAATCACAAATATAAGTTAGTAAACATATTAGTAAAAGAATTTAGGTTTCACAATTGGTTGCGTTTTACAATTTGGTTTCACAAAATAATATAGATCATGAAATTCACGTGTATAAAATTTGTTATCAAAAAAAAGGAAATCTTTGTTCAAGGTTTTTTGATTTTTTTTTTTTTGTTTGACTTTTTAATTCCCTTTTTAAGAAATTATTTAACATATAAAAAGAATTTATTAATTAATAATAGAAAATAAAGGGAAAATAAACTTTCCTCTAATTAATTAATACATATTTTTCATTTGCAATTTGAATAAAGTTAAATAAAGTTATGAACGAAACAAAATTATAAAGTGATAAAAAAAATTAATTCCAAAATCATCATATGTGTCAAATAACAAGTTTTTAACAAAATTAATAAAAGTATTTAGGATTAAACCAAGTCGAATACATCTAGTCCATTCGTCATAAGGATTTTCCGCATAATTTACAATTTCTTTCACTTTCAATCACCTTATTGTATAAAAGTGAGATCGTTTTTAATAATAAATCACATTTTCAATTATATTCGCATATTATCAATATTCCAAAATTATGTGAATTATTCAAACGGTTATCTTTCTAGTTCTATTAAAACCACAAGATCTCCAAAATATTATACAAATATTTGCATATTCTAATGTTCTATGACGTTATTGGTTAAAAGCCTTTAAAGGCATTGCATCGTAAAACATGTCTAGCGTGTAGTAGTTTAACACTTGAAAATCATTTTATATATCAGTGTATAATGATTATGATTTAAAAATTATCTTTATTTCATTAAATTTGTTTCAAGTATATTATAAATGATGAATTCATATTTTTTGACTCACATTCTCATTTTTTTAAAAAAAAAATTACAATAATAATAGTGTTCTTTAAATCTAGATATAAGGTAAATAATATTATTATTATCTGAACGTGAAAATAAAATTACGTGAACAAAAGTCAAGAATCTTATTTGACTTAATTTTTTCAAACGAAATTGTAGTCTTCTTTAATATCATCAATATGTTCATAGCCAACAGAGACACGTATCTCTTTATTTACTCCTGTGGATAATTGTTCTTCGTCCATTAATTGTTGATGTGTCGTTGAAGCAGGATGTGTCACGAGAGTTTTTCGTCTCCCACGTATGCCAAATAACTAAAGATGTTAATAAAAAAAATAAATTAAATTGTATTAACCTTACCTTACAAGTTGTAAAGCGTCAATTTTTGTAGCTCCAACATCAGCATCACCTTTAACTAAAGATGGTCATCGGTCCTAAAAGACCGCGGTCCTACGGTCCTACACCATAAAAAGACAGACCGGTCCATCTTAGTGTAGGACTGCGGTCTATTGGTCCTGTATCACATGTAATAAGACCATCGGTCTTTTTAAGGACCGCAGTCTTTTTAAGACCGATCAGTCTTTTTTCTTTTTTTTGCAAATAAAAAAATTTTTTTCCCCGAACTTTATTAGAAAATCATTTTCGGTTTAATTCTAGTTATATTTATGCAAAAATATTTTTTCATATTGCGTTTTAGTTTTTTTCCAAAGTCCTTCAAAACTATAGTTTCGAAAATTTAAAGTTTTGAGACAAAAAGATTTAAAACGCAATATCTCATCATCCAGTGATTATAAAAGGATGTAACTACCACCATTCGAATCGTCTCAACGAGATGCGTCGAATGATATTAAAATCATGATTTTAGAATTGATAGAAAAAATTATACGTCAGCAAAACTATTTGGTAACAAATTCAATAATTACCGGCTATCTATCGATCTTGGAAATATGATTTAGCCACCATTCGACGCGTCTTGTTGAGACAATTCGAATGGTGGTAGTTTCATCTTTTTATGATCACGGGATGACAAGATATTCTGCTTAAACGCTTTTTTAGAGTTTGCGTTTTGACAAGGCAACTCTACAAGTAGGGAGAAGTGATTGTCATTAATAACTGGTTTGGAATTGGTCAGTCTTTATATTATTTTATAAATACCTTAACCAGATTAATAGATTTATTTAATATAAAAATCATTTATTATATGAAGACCGGTATGAGGACTGGTCGGTCCTCGGAACTGGTCTTACTGCGCCACAAAAAAATGCAAGACCGCAGTCCGGTCCTACAAGTCCTGGGACCGACCAGTCCAGGACCGAGTAGGACTGGTAGGACCGATGACCATCCTTACCTTTAACACCAAAAGTCAAATCCATTCCGCATATATTCTCGGCATCTTCATGATGAGGATATGATTCAAGTCCTAGATATGAAATCATAGGATATCATCTCTAGATTCTAACCAACTTGCTAATACTAAAGCATTTTCGGCTTGTCTATGAACTCTTAATAATGAAGTTTTAAGAACTTGTATTGATAAAAATGATCCAAAAGGATTTTGACATGGTCCAATATTACGCGTAAAATTTGAACGTGCTTTCATAGTAAAGGTATTATACCCAAATGTCTCCTAATAAATTAATCCGTGGTAATCAGGACTTGATAAGTAAAAATTGAGAATCTTCCATTATTCCATGGAAATTTACCTTCATCAATTACTAAACCTCCTATTGTTGTTCTATGACCTCCAATCCACTTCGATGCACCTAACGGATGGACATAAAGATTAACAAATGGATATCACAAAATGACGTTTAGTCAAGAGTTGATAATAAACCTACCGTGAATAACAACATATTCAATGGTTTAATAAAATATTCACCTATATGTATAATCAATTAATTAGACATCAATAATGTAAATAAAAGTAAAAAATCACATCTTATACTTGCCAGTACCAAAGGTATTATGACAACTGGTATTCCCATCATGTGCAATCTTATAAATTGCTTCAAAATCTGGAATATTAAACTTTGGATTTCTCATAGATTCAAGAGATATATAGCTTTTGGTTTACCATTGATTAATTTAGCGAATTCTTCTGGATTATCGCCTTGAACGAATTTGATATTGATCTCCAATTTTGGAAGTGTAACCTATTCGTTCAAAAAAAAAAAAAAAAATTCACATATGATGTTAACTTAAAAAAAATTTTAATTTACAAAAATTAAGTTCCACCATATAAGCAACTTGTTGAAATGAAATTATCACCCCCTGAGCAAATCGTTGATATGGCAACAAATTGTACAGTCCGTCCAGATGTAGGAATAACGTTAGTTTCACCTTCAAGTGCAACCACCCTCTGTTAACAATTTTTTTATGAATAGAATAAGGGTCAGCATATTATTTGTAAGAATAAAGTAAATTAAGTTTAAACATTTATATGTTGTTGAATTATCCATCCTTTTTTTTCTTAAAAGAAAAATTGATTAATCATTTTTAATATTTATTTATTTATTTATTTTAAGGTAAGCCAGGAGAGTACATTGATAATAATGCAGTGAGAAAAGAAAACTAAACTCGAAAAAAAATACACAATGTAGTACTTCGCCCAATAAATCAAGCCCTGACTAGAAAAAATATGATCTGCTAAGACCCAACCGAATTAGCAAATTTGCAAACCAATTCTAAAAGAACCAAAATCTAGTACAAACAGTCGCACATAGAGCCATCAACCCGTATTTTCCTTTCAACCATCAAGGTTGCCTTCCGTGAATACTGTAAGGGAAGGAATGATTCACACTATTTTTAGTTGTTGTGATAAAGGGAAACAAAAGGCGTAAAACAAATGCCTAAAATAATTGACAAATATCTAATATCTAGAAGTTCAATAAAAACAAATTCTCTAAATTAAGAAATGTAAACTATCAGTAACCTATTGTAATAAACTACAAAATAACAAGATAACAATATATATATATATATAAAAAATAATTTTTAAACACTAAATTAACCGCTGAGGGTTGAAGATGTATCGATCCTGGATTCGGATAAATCACTTATGCGGGCACGTTTAATGGGGTGGGGTAATAAAAGCGGATTCAAGTTACGGTTTATATTGACCGTACGTTTATTAGGTCGTAGTTCTAAGGCGTGTTCTTCCTCTGTGATATAATACGGTGTGATTTTTAATGAAGGTAATACCGATAAAATTTCATCTATCTGTGGCGACAGTTTTCTGATCTTGTCTTTCAACTTATCAACTTTTTTCTTTTTCGTATTAGAAGTTAGGGGAATCATTAATATTTCTTGTTCGATTAATGCTTTTTCTCCTTGTAGGTCTTGCAGGTCAGTTAATCGAGTTGCCAATTGAACCCATCGACAAATCATGTCAAAACACATATTCCAAAGTTTTGCTTTTTCTCGTTGTTCAATCTCTTGTTGCTTGATCAACAACTCATTTTCCTTCATGCTTTTGAGCGCTCGTATATGATTTTTCCAAGCTTTACTACCCACTTGTAAGGGTAGGAGTTTTGCCTTTTGCTTGTCCGTAAGTTGATTATGGAGATCACCTTTATATATTGGGTGATCAGGTATATACGCTTTTAGGTCATCTGGGACCTTAGATAAATCTACCGAAAAAGTAGGAGCTGAAGGTTGAGGTTCTTCCACGATGGGTACAGGAATGACGGGTAATGTTAGAGTCGGAATTGGAAAATCATAATCTCCCTGTGATGGGTAAGCAAATTTTGTGTGGTATTTAAGATGCATGAGCGGTTTGCGAATACGATCTAATTTTGTCATTAGGAATGACTTGCGTCGTGATGCTAAAAGGAGTTCCTCTCTTGATGCTGTGGCAAGATCAATGCCGGCGTCATTACATACACGTCTACAGTTGCGTTCAAAACGTTTCTCTTGTTGACGTTTGGTACTTGGTTTTGTACTAAAATTACGGTCAAGATCACTATACAATTTTCTGTATATATAAGTTTGTCCTTTGTTAATGATATTCTCATAGTTATTAGCCTGATATTGGGTAAGGAACGTCGTGCCTTGACGTGAAGAAAAACACTTTTTTATTCTGTAATCCCACCAACGGTTAAATGATCTTATGGCATGAAAAGTTTTTCCTTGAGGTTCTGTCATATTTTGAGACTTCTCTGACATATTGTCGTCATGATAGAAAATCAGCTTGTCAAAATGATCGATACATGCCTTGCGTCCATTAGTCATGACAAAAGGACTAGGTACAAAACAGGAACGGGTAATATTATTTCCTTTGAAAGTGTGAACTGGGTGCGAACAGGCTTGGTAAATCCCAAAATAGAATCTATATTTCTTATACGAAAAATTGAAAAAGGTCTTGGTCATGTGATTGTGTTGTGATTTGTTCTGACCACGTGATTNGATCTTGTCTTTCAACTTATCAACTTTTTTCTTTTTCGTATTAGAAGTTAGGGGAATCATTAATATTTCTTGTTCGATTAATGCTTTTTCTCCTTGTAGGTCTTGCAGAACAGTTAATCGAGTTGCCAATTGAACTCGTAGACAAATCACGTCAAAACACGTATTCCAAAGTTTTGCTTTTTCTCGTTGTTCGATCTCTTGTTGCTTGATCAACAATTCATTTTCCTTCATGCTTTTGAGCGCTCGTATATGATTTTCCAAGCTTTACTACCCACTTGTAAGGGTAGGAGTTTTGCCTTTTGCTTGTCCGTAAGTTGATTATAGAGATCACCCTTGTATATTGGATGATCTGGTATATACGCTATTAGGTCATCCGGGACCTTAGATAAATCTACCGAAAGAGTAGGAGCTGGAGCTTGAGGTATTTCCACGATGGGTACAGGAATAACGGGAAATGGTAGAGTCGGAATTGGGAAATCATAATCTACCTGTAATGGATAAGCAAATTTTGTGTGATATTTGAGATGCAAAATTGGTTTGGTAACTTGATCTAATTTTTTCATTAGAAATGATTTGCGTCGTGATGCTAAAAGGAGGTCCTCTCTTGATGCTGTGGCGAAATCAATGCCGGCGTTGTTGCATACACATCTGCAACTGCGTTCAAAACGTTTCTCTTGTTGGCGCTTGGTACTTAGTTTTGTATTAAAATTATGATCGAGATTGCTATATAATTTTTTGTATATATAGGATTGTCCTTTGTTAACGATATTGTTGTAACTATTGGCCTGATATTGGGTGATAAATGTTGTGCCTTGACGTGAAGAAAAACACTTTTTATTTTTGTAATACCTCCAACGGTCTAGTAATCGTTTGGCATGAAAGGCCTTTCCTTGGGGTTCCATCATATTTTGAGAGTTTCCTGACATATTGTCATGATGGTAAAAAGCCAGCTTGTCAAAATGATCAATGCATGCCTTGCGTTCATTAGACATGATAAAAGGACTAGGTACAGTGCAAAGAGGACTGATATTATTTCCTCTAAGAGTGTGAACTTGGTGCGAACACGCTTGGTAAATCCCAAAGTGAAATCTATATTTCATATACGAAAAATTGAAAAAAGTCTTGGTCATGTGATTGCATTGTGATTTGTTCTGACCACGTGATTGGATAAAGGATATTCGTTCTAATAATTTTTTCCGTATCAAATTAAAATATTTATCTTGAATCCGCTTGGGAATAACTCTTTGTGAGGAAAAAAAGTGCGTAAGGCACTTGGATATTTGAAATCTGCAGTTGGGTAATCTGCTTGTTGAACAGTACCTAACAGGGGTAGATGACATATGGTAATCATTTGTGTAAATTTTCAAGTGAATTTCATTGGTGTCTGGGAGTTGATCAACAATCTCAAAAAAGAAACTTCTTGAATGCCTAAATTCATAGATCTTGTTAAAACCTGTTCTGTGTGATTTGGTCACGTGAAATTTTTGGAACGAAACTAAGAAAGAAAATTCTTTATTGGTATGGGAGAATATATTAGCCAAAGGTTTGGCAGTAAGAAAGTCGTCAATATCAGTAGAAAGAATGTTCTTGGTGTTGGGCGAAGCTTCTGGTTCAATATCTTGAACATAAAAATTTTCTTGTGGCGTGGGGTCGTGCCAAGTTGAACGAACGAGCTTGTCTGCGTTGAGGTATCCCAGTCTATTACGACATGGTTGCACTTGGGAGGAGAAGTCATATTCCTTTGTGTATGGATAAAGTATAACAAAAACCTCGTCGTTTGCCCGAGGTGCCCGTGAAGGGCCTCTTTTCCTTTGAGTTTTCTTAGAAAACTAAAATACGAACTTGCAAAAGTATTACTGCGGAATGCAAACAAAATGGGGAAAAGGAGAAAGAGTTTTTTTTTATCATTTTTAATAAAAAAAAATCAAAATCAGATATATAGTAGTATCTTGGACAACATGAACTACTTCTTTACCACAAAAGCATATTTAACACTTTTAAAATGTAAACAAAGCCCATAAAAATTTATTCTGTGTTTTTTTTTTATTCCATGTAATTTCCGTAAATGTATCATATTTGCGGGATTTATAGAAATTATGGATAAAATTTTTTACAGAGAAGTAGTTACATAAATTGGACAGCTCTTGTACGTGTAGCGAGTGTGTTGACCTATGTGCAATTGAAGAGTTTCAAAACGGAAATTCTTCTTTCTGTTTTTCCATCTTTTCAGTCATATTTTAAATTATTTGATTGAAAAATTCAATGAATTTGAAAGGAAAAAAACAAATGAATGAAATGATGATCAAAAAATTCGAATAAATTTTTTTGAAGGTATTTATAGAAAATCATAAATGCACCTTACTAATTTAGTCATTGATCGTCATGAGATTTATTATGTTTAATTTCGAATGATGAGTGATGACTAAATTTAAAATGAACACCTTTACCTAAAAATAACTTTGAGATAGAAAAAATAGAAGAAAGATCTTTTGTAAGTTACGCTACTTGCAGTTCATTCGGTTTATATTCGAAAAAACTTTAATTAACTGAAAATTTAATATATAATAAAATTTTAAATGAACAAATATAAAGTTTAAGACTAATGAACAAATTAATTCTACACAAGACATTAACAATATCTTGGAATAAAAAGTCATCAATAATAAGAATTTTATGATAATTTAACTTTAAAATGAAATTAACTTTCAATGCAATTATTTCCTTTTGTAAAGAGTAAAATATCACAAAAATAAAAAAAATAAAATTGAAAAAATAAAATAAATAAAAATTAAAAACCGAAACCAAAATACAACAAATTTTTAAAATCCATTCTATCTGCATAACAGTAAGTCGTCATTAGTTATTTGGATATTTGATTTTTTCACCAAGAGAAGGATGTCTTTGTTATGCCATGGTAATTTAGTTATCAGTTTATTTTTAGTATTAGAAAATCTGTATTTACTGTAGTATTATTAATTCAAAATATTTATTATTTAAGTCTACAAAGATTTGTATAGGTTGCTCATTTTTTTACTAGGATTTGTTTGACAAGTCTTGTCGTCTTATTTAAATAATTTTATAAACTTTCATCAATCCTATTCTTTGCATAATACAAAATCGTATGTCTTTTTAAGCTATTAATTTCAAATTCGACAACATAAAAATTGACAAAGGTTGGCTACCTTAATTTTCGATATCACATTTATTAAATATCTCCCATCATGAAATCTATAAGATATTATAAATGTATAATAATCATTCTCAAGTGTAATGAAATAGTATATTATTGTAATCCCTCTAAGAAACAAAATTTTAACATTGAGCAAGTACCGAAGAAATTATATTTAATGGAACTGTAATAGTTTATAATTCTTTACATTATAAATATTTTATTATTTTAATCAATGACATCATTTGTTAGTAATCACCATTTTTATATTGATTAAAATAACGAAAATAATAAATTAAATCCACACGAATTATTTATTTCTAACTAGCCAGTACTTTATCACCAGTACCTACGCTACGTCCTATTACCAGTTTTTTCTTCTCTCACGTCTCTCCTTTACCTGAGAAAATACTCCGTCATTCTGCACAAGAGGAAGTTTTTAATTTATAAATGTACTTATTGTGTGATCATCAATCTTCATTGTTAAGACGTCAGATAATCGTTCACATATTGAAAAATTTGATACTTACAGAGAACCATCCAGAACATTCCATAAACTTTATTTTTTAATATATGACGTCTCAAAATTTGGGTTGATATATTTCAGATTTCCAGTCAGATGGAATAAAAGTCTTGACCTTAAGATAAATGACCTTTGTCGCATCATTATCATCAGTTCTTGAAACTGCTATAATTTCTTTGACCATGTAATCTTGAGTCAGTCATTCTGTAGAATTATGTACGTAGGTAATAGTTGAGATTTTAGTAGGCATAGTGGGAATTTTGTTAGCAAAGTGAATAATTGAATGGTAAAAAGTAGGAAAATACTTTTTTATATATCCTTTTCAAATTCTTTTTTTTTTTTAAAAAAAAAAAAAGCAATCTGAAGTAATCTGAATTTAAAAAAAGTGGTTTCACAACGATCACAAGATATATGACAATTTTATAAAAAAAATTTTTTTTCATTATTACTATACAAATACACATTTTATTTACATTTACGAAATAAGAAAATCTTTTTTCATGTTATTACGAAAAAAAGACGTTATTTAAAAAAAAAAAAAAATAGAAAAAAAAAAGAAATAATTCTTAAAATGGGTCAAACTCTATAACTTACAAATAAAAGCAGGTTGATTGTATGAAAGGAAAGAAAAAAAAAACACTTACACCTCGTGATTAGAATTTTTTTTTACAAACGGGTTTAAATAATCGAATCACTGCCACACTCATATCATTAAATCAATCAAATCTAAGGTGGAAATGATAAAGATGATTTTTTCCAAAAAAAGTATCGGATAATTTTATTTCAAACAAAAAATTTCGATTCTTGATACACAATATATACTTATGGAAATGGCCTTATATAGTTCAAAAATCTCAGTTAATTAGCATGAATACATCCAGGAAGATGACGAGGGTAAAAAGTATATAGCATGAATATTTAATATAGAAGATTTATGTGATTCTATTAAAATTTATTAAATGAATATACAATACAATATATAATAAACAAGCTGTAATACTAAAATTTTATTTATGGATGTATATTACTAAGATCTGTAAAAAAAAAAAAAAAAGGTTTGGTCTTTATATTGCAGTGTTTATAGAAGATATAGAAGATAGAATAGTTTTACTCGATTCCTAAAGATTTATTTCATAAAAATCTGCAGCAAATATTAAATAACATAAAACTATTTTCATAAATAAATAACAATGTAAGGGTTTTCGTTTTGGCTTATTTGAGGCATTTTTCACCTACAAAACCCACGGTTACGACGTGTGCGATCACGTGATGTGATTGCGAAAAAGAAATTTGAAACACGTCAAAAATATAATGCAAAACACAGTAAGTCTACCAAGTCCTACTCACTCGGAAAATTTATTTACTAAGATTACAATATATCGCTGAGAGCGGGAAAAAACTATAAACTAGAAATATTTTTATAAAAATCGAAATATAAAATATATCACCTCATCATTATTATTTAGTTATTATTTTCCCCAGAAATATTACGACTTTCGCTTTTACATAGTGTCAGAATATCAATTAACAAAAAAAGTTTATTGAATATAATGGATATATTATTGGCCGACATTTTTTTTTTAACTTAAATAAAGAATAAAGAAGATATCACAGGAATTAATGGCTGAACAATAATCTAAATAAACTAAACTTATATATTAAATTTTTATTTTTATAGAAGAATATAAATTGAAAACATAACCTTTGAATTAATACCAATATCCATTTCGCTGAACAAATTTCGCAGAAGGGATGTTTCACCGAAGTACCATTTCACTGAAATGCTATTTCCCCAAATGGACGGCCACTTTACCGAAGGACAATTATACTTACATATCTAATTTAAGCTAACCATAAATATTTTAGCTCACAAGTTAGTAATAAGTTATAATGTTTCCAAATAGGAACATGTTTTTAACGGACTGATATTTAAGCATGAATATTATTGATACTCTGTTGCATTACATCATCTATACTAATTAATATTCCATTTAAAAAAGAAAAATTGATACAATCATTTATTATAATATAATAATGTTTATTTTTTAGTTTTAGTACCATTCTAAAAATTAATATATTCATTCATAAAAAAAACAGACAAATATGTTCCAAATGTATCTATTTTTGTCCTGAGGAAATTGCTCTAACACCATATTTTGCAAAACTCTTCAATATTCTTGTTAAGTTTCGAAGTTTCGAAACAAGTATATGTTAGGCTATCATTAATAGACAATTGATTATATAATGTCTATAATACTCATTGAAAAATTACAAAATTAGAAAAAAAATATATTAATATTTTAGATTACTTTGATGACATATTTTATTATTTTATGCCTAAATGAATTTGTAATTATCCGTTAACAAAATGTCTAGGAAATGTACGTTGCTATACCGTTTTTTTTTTTTATATAAATATTACGAAAATTTGTTAAAAAATAATGAGTTAATAATTATTGCAGATTTTAAATTATCTTCTAAAAATAAGAAATACTTTCTTGCCTTGATATTAATTATGTGACAATAAAAATAATTAACGATCTTAAAAATGGTAAGAAGGAATTATTTATTCAATTTAATTTGTCAATTACAAACTGATTCTATTTATAAAAATAAAAATTTATATATTAAAATTTACAATATCATATATAGTCAGTGTTGAGCAAATAATATAAAGCATAAATTGCAAATAATTGTAAATTTTCTAAATTTTCTACAAAAATCAACTATTTTAATCAAACAGAGGTGGGCATACTAAATATCTTTCCCAATTATTTGTAATAGTATAGCGTAAAAAATTATACTGTATAGATTTTCGTCAACTATACTATACAACATCGGAGGTATATATCATACTCAAATATCGTTTAACCGTGTATGACATACTTACATTTTTAGCAACCATACAATCCATACATGTATAGTTTGGACGATTCCAGTCCGATCCAGTATCACCATTTTTGTGACGCATCAGCCTCATTTGCTTTGCATAACATTTATCTTAGAAAATTTTAATTGCAAATTTTTTCACTTCTCGAAATTTAAAAATTAAATTTTCATACTTTAAAGTATAAAAAATATTGATTTCATGCTTTTAAAATTTTATGTTTTTAAATTTAACAAAAAAAAGTTATTCACTTTCTAAAAGTCAATAAAACAATAAAAAATATGCTTTATTGATAAAAAAAAAAAATGATAAGTTTGTTTGATTTTACATTGAAATTATGTCTGCTTATTTATAAATTAAAATAAATTCGTATCTTCTAATGAAATAAGTGTAATAAATAACAACTAAAAAAATATAAAATGCATATGTCTCTCCAAATAGATATTATAAATAAATAGCACCTTAAATAAAGGATTTTCTAACTATCACCAGTGGTGATGATCACCAGTGACTGAAATTATGACGATCGACTAGCATTAAAAACGTATAGTGCCGGTAAAAATTGATAATTCTGGCCAACGGTGATGATCACCCCCGGTGATTTGAAGTAAAAAACTTAAATGGATAAATATATAAATGCATATTACCTAAAGTGATTTAAAAAATGTATAATGCACTTAATATTGTTACAAAATATAATTATAACTCCACAAATAAGCAAGTCAGCTAATTCAATAAAGTAATTATTTGAGTAATGCTATACTTGTTAAGCAGCTTTATTTAGTCTTCAAAGAATGAACAAAGTACCAAAATTTTGTTCTTCTCTTTGTATAAAGGATAAAAACAGTTAATATAGTAAATAAAAATAAACTAACAATAAAATTTTACACTTAAATAATTATTTAAACTCAATATTTTCAGCTTTTTATAAACTTTTTGTCTGACATTAATGAAAGAAGAGAAAAAGAAGAGAGTTTCAAAGTTACAATATCAATGCTGTTATATGTAAATAAATAAATAAATAAATGAGGCTGATGCACTACAAAAATGGTGATACTGGATCATCAAAACATGGCTACTAAAAACATATATATATCATAAATGTGAAAAATCAACTGTATAATGCATATTTAGTAGTCGTAAAATACATATTTTCTATATACCCTATAAGTACATTTTTTCCTGTCTCTTTAATTTCATTAAACTGGTTGTAAAGTATTCATTCAAGCACCATATCATTATAATTATCAATTTTTAATTGCCTTTCTTGAATAAAATCATCAATTTTTTTCATTTCCACTTGAACAGGTAAGAACTAAAATATAATTTCCTGTATCTGGATCTTGAGATATTCCATATAATACTTGAAATGCATTAAATTTTGTTGGATATTTTTTAGCCTAATTACGAATAAAAGAGATTATAAATATATACAAAAGTACATAAGCATTTTAAGAAATTTCATACCTCATTTATTAGGGAATCAATGGATTCTTGCAAATTATGCAAACATTTTAAAGAAACTTCTTTATTAGAATCTCTTGTATAATTACACCAATTATATGACTTATATAATGGACCAGCTTTCCATATTGCTGAGTAAACTGTTATAAGTTCATTTTTTCCTATCTCTTTAATTTCATTAAACTGGTTGTATGGTATCCATTCAAGTACTATATCATCATAGTTATTAATTTTTAATTGCCTTTCTTGAATAAAACCATCAATTTTTTCATTTCCACTTGAACAAGTGAGAACTAAAATATAATCTCCTGTATCTGGAACTT
>QZLH01000060.1:121309-137208 GCA_003833135.1 Oehlia diaphana | reverse complement strand
TAGACTTATTAATATATATGTTATTAAATATGATATTTACATGACATGTTAAAAATTCCTATTAATATTATTTAAAAAGCATTATAAAATACTACCAAAAAAATCACCACTGATAGCAAAGATGCTAAATTTTTATTTAGTAGTAAAGAAGTTACATAGCCAATTCCTCCTCCAGAATTAGCAGACTTTACTAACAACAAAGTTAGGGTGCCTGGAATGAGAGCCCAGAGTGGTTACCAGGCAAACGAGACCAGTAATTCTCACAAAGTGACTATGACGAGTATTAGGAGTTACCCACACTTTGCAAAATAAAAACAAAACATACCTTTTTCTTTAATACAACAAAAGTATTTGAATCCATTAATTGTTTTATTTTATTTAAAAAACACTCATTCCAAGTAATGTTAAAGCTTTGCCACTTGGTTGATGTTAATAAAGTATTAGTAGTTAGCTAAGTCAGTGAAGCAATAATAGTATTTTGGTTAAGTTTTAAAATCCATGGTAAGACCAATTTCTTGGTTCATTTAAGTAGTATTGATGCAAAATTATCAATCTGATCCATTATTACAAAAAATGACAAACTAAAATTCAAAGTTTTTTATTTTTTGTCAAACTGACAATAATTATTATGTTTAATTATAATACTTATTTTTTTTTAGTCATATCATTAGTTATTGCAACAAGGTACTTGACAAATTCATCATGTATCACAGATGTACCATTTAGAGTAAAGCTGTATTAGATGGTTGTATATTATTACAACATATACTACCTCAGAAATACAGTATTTGGCATAACTAGAGATGTGTAATAAAGAATATAATATTAGGAAATTTTTATATGAAGTCTATCAAAAGTAATAATATACAGTCAAAAGGTTACACTTAATACCTTATTTAACTTATCAAAGGTTGATCTGTATAACAATATATCTGGTATATATGTGTACAAATACATCACTGCTTTTTTTTATTGGTTTGTATCATTAGTTTATTCTAGATTAATATAAAAAAATGTTAAATTATGAATTTATTTATGCAATATGAGCCATATTTACTGTATTATATTAATTTAATAAATTTGATTTTTTTTCATTCTTACATGGATTGTATACAGTATATAGTTTTAAAGTTTTTGTAATAATAGGTTAGACTGACTAAAGTTGAGTATTTGTAGTGCATCTTATCATGTCAGCCTGAGTCATATTATTTTTTATATTTAAGATCTCTAATTTTTCTCTCAATAAAACATGATTGTTTAAATGATTGTTTAATAAATACAGTATTATAAGTTAATCATGATTGTTTAAATGATTGTTTAATAAATACAGTATTATAAGTTAATAGTATAGCAACTGAAAACTATATTGGATATGAGGGTAAGAAGTGAATAAAGATTTTGCTAGAGATTATACACCATTTAACCACTATAGCTCTTGTTTCTTACTTAAGTGAATCAAAAAATTTGTCTTACTGCAGATTTTTAAGCCTTAACTGAAATACCATCATTGCTTCATTAACCCAAATAACTAGCTCTTCATTAACATCAACAAAGTGGCAAAGCTATGACATTGCCTGGAACAATCGTTTTTTGGTTAAAGCAAAAGAACTGTTGGATACAAATACTTTTGTTGAATTAAAAAAAAAGGTGCGTTTACTTTTATTTTGCAAAGTATGGGTAACTCCTAATACTCGCCGTGGTCACTTAGTGAGAATTACTGTTTTGACAACCTTGGTAACCACCCCAAGCTCTCAACTCAGGCGCCCTTGCTTTGTAGTTGATAAAGTCTGCTAATTCTGGAGGAGGAATTGGCTATGTACCTTCTTTATCACTAAATAAAATTTAATGCACTACTAATAATCTCTTCATATAATAGGTAACCACAGAACATTTGCGTTATATTAAAAATTTGCAAATATTTGGCAAGAAATTATTAAAGAATGTGATAAAGAATATGAAAAAGAGAATCATGTACTTGCTGAAACTCCACAACTAGAACTTTCAAAAAATAACCAAGAATATGAAAAGGAGAATCTCTTACCTACTGAAACTTCACAACTAGAAGTCATTAAAGAATGTGATAAAAAATATGAAAAAGAGAATCAAGTACTTGCTGAAACTTCACAACTAAATGCAGTTAAAGTTTCTGTTACAGAGGCATCATTACTTCCAAAAAGAATAGTTAAAATTTCTGCTAAAAATCATTCTGAAGTAGATTTATCTAAAAAGAATGTTGAACTTATTAACTTTTGTTATGATATACTTCATGAACTTGAAAATGAACCCAATGCTAATTTATTTTATAAATATGTTAAAAAGGATGTTAAAAATATGGGTATAAAACATCCAATGGACTTATTTACTATAAATTCAAAATTAAAGAATAATCAATACACAAGTTTGGAAGAATTTGAAAAAGATATTCGTTTAATATTTCGCAATTGCTATACATATAATAATGTTGAAAGTAAAGTATATTGTTCAGGTGAAATATTGGAATCTATTTTTAACAAAGAATGGAATGAAAAGCTTATTCTTCAAGATAAACAATTAAAACAAACAAGAGAATTAAAAAGATTAAGAGATAGTGATGCTGATGATGATACAGATAGATTCTGGAAGAAACAAAGTCAAATTTTAGAACAAAATAAAAATAATTTAATGTATAAACAGGTTATTAATGATGCACTTCTTGTTACTTCAGCATATGAAAGCCTTATTATAGGTGATATTGTACCTTTTATTAAAATTCTGAAGTCCTTTTTATTGACAAGATCACAAATGTCTTTATCTTCAGCAAATGAAGCTATGCTTCAAGCAATTGTTGAAATTCTTTTGCCATTAAAATATCATATTCCAGAGCTTTCATTAGTAATGGATGGCAAAAGGTCAAAGGGATCAGGTCGTTTTGGTTATTCAGATATTTTTATTTTAAAAGGAACAGGAGATAATTATATTAGTTTAGAATTAAAATATATTCCATTAGTTGGTTTAATAAGACTTAATCAGAAAGTTGAATTTGGTGCAAATGAATTAGAAAACTTAGATAAAATCCTTGAAAAGGAAAATGAAGAGATTTTATTAAAAAGACCATATACTGTACATATTGGTCCAAAGAACTTAAAAAAACAAATCATACAACTATAGGTGAGGTATTGGATAATGGTATAAGTAAATTGAAATCATATATGAATACAATCTCAAATGGAAAAGTTAATGATTATTTTAGCTCAGGAGTATTTGATAAACGTGTTAAAATAATTAAATCAAATCCTAATAAATTAAAAGGATTTGTCATCCTAGTGATTGGTTTTCGTCGTATTTTATGTAAACCCGTTGAAGAAGTAATATCTAATTATACATATAATAAAATTTAAGGTATTTTAGCTTAATTAATAACCAGTAAATTTAATTTAAATAATAAATATTTTGTTACATTTCATTCATTACAAACTAACCATTCTTTCTGGCTAGGGTGGGTGTTCTGCCTGTGGACTCCATTATTAGAAGGGGAAAGGAATGGTATAATAAATAAAAAAAGCATATAATTTACTTGCATTTATAAATAAACTTTTATTGCTTTTTTACCATACTTTTTACTAATTAAATTTTAAATAGCTAAAATATTTAGTAGTTGTATTGAACCTGAATTAATGTAACCATAAATAAAGGCGATTTTATTATCCCAGATTTTTTATTTATATTTCTAAACAACTAATATTTTGCACAATTCTCAATTGACAGTATCCTGGGTCAATATTTGCTCCAATGCATTTTGACAGCCATTTTACATTTAACTGTTATACTGTAATGCAAATTTGAGTAAAATAAAACATTTTGTCATATATTTATTTTGTTAGAAATTGTTTGCTTTATATTTCATAATAATCAATTTTTGGGTTTGTCAGTAAATATAGTAATTTTATGTAATAAACTTGTAAATAAAAATAGCATCAACAAGAAAAAAATGGTAGCCGCCGGTTCTTTAGAGCTAAGGATTAGGATTAGGATTAAGTAAGGGATTAAGATTAGGGATTAGGGTAGGAATTCGTCATATAGGGTCACGCCCTAACTTTATAATTATTCTGGGGAAGAAACTTTTTGTATGTAAAAATGCTAAATGTCATTATTTGTCACAACTTAATATTATATGCAACCCGGTAAAATAAATCGCTACCATTTTTTCCCTGAGTTATTTATATTTACCTATCTTATCACATGATTATTTAATTACGAATTAACTTTTGCGCCACTTCAGAATATTGATTACATTGCTCATAGGATGGTCAACAATACCATATTCCTTTACAACTAATAATGTAATAATTAGCACGCTATTCAATGCATTGCAGAATATACACGTAGCTAAGATTAGATAACAACCCTCTCTTAGAGATATCTGGTCATGGTAACTTTAGTTTCCGTGCAAGAAGTCAATAGTTAGATTGAAATGGATTTTAAGATTATGGGAATTAACTAGTAGAATAGTTTTGAGCAGCGAGGTAGCATTTATTATGTATCTCTTTCATTTCTCTGCTTAAAAAATAGATTAATCAGAAATAAGTTATTGTTTTCATAATTATTTTGGCTTATCGCTAATGATTTATCTTAATAAGTTAAATAAAACATCAAAATCAAATAATAAAAACTTATCAGACAATCAAGAAAACTAAGAATTCTATACTCACAGATAAAGTGAATTTATCATTAATTTTGACACGAGTGTTAATTAGTCCATCCAAGTTGTCAATTGGGGATGACTCGTCTTTATTGTCAGTGTCACTGTTAGAAATGAGATGTAATTTAATGATATATTACATAATTTACA
Organism: Oehlia diaphana; assembly: GCA_003833135.1. Lineage (NCBI taxonomy): Eukaryota > Fungi > Glomeromycota > Glomeromycetes > Glomerales > Glomeraceae > Oehlia > Oehlia diaphana. Next base: position 132,380 of record QZLH01000060.1, on the reverse strand, counting down.
TTACGTACCTTAATAAGTCAATATTAAAATCTGTATCATGTTCTCATCCGTTCTCCTTTTGTTTTGAATTTGGATACCATTACGTTACATTGCGTATTAACAATATAACCAATGAAATTTAAAATCATTAAACTAAACTTATATATTTAATAGATTTACTTACATAATTACCTTTAATTGGTAGGTTTTACTCATTCAAAACCAGTTTTATAATAATACTTATAATGATAAAAACAGAAAAAAAAAAGGATTGTATCTCTGTGATGATCACTTTACTAGCGAAGCTTCTTTTGGAAAATTGTCATACCATATTTTCCAATTTTGTCATTAAATGGGTTGTCAGGAATTATTATATTGATCATCAACGCAATAATAATTGTTATTAGTATAGTATAATAATCATTTTGAACTTTATATTTGTGTGCTGTATAAATTTCAAATCACAATCAAAAAAACGACAGATTATTATTTTCTACATCTTTAGAAAAATTTTGTAGAAAATGACGTATCATATGATATCAGAGACTCATTTTATTGGTAAAAAACTGGTTAATTTCTTGTCATTAGGAGCATGCGATCCTACGCCTAGGAATTCTTTCAAAGAAAACCATATTTATCGTTGAATGACAAATATTAACGAATTTTTATATAAACAATGTATGTATTCCTTCCCTTATAAAATTTAACAAAATATTAACAATTAAATTTTAAAAATCTTAAATTCGACTAAAGACTACTCTATCTTACTTTATCACAATGCCAAAATTTATTCTTATTACCTTGTTTCTTGCCTTTACTTTGGCCTGGGTTACTCAATCTATTCCTGCCATAAATTACCTTGAACATGCTACTGAACCTGCCAAAGAATTTTTCTATTTTCCTTCAAAAGTCAATCGAAAACTTAATGAATGCAATTATTGTGGTGGATTCTATCCCCAATGTTGTGCGAATTTATGTGGTGTCCTCGGTTACAAATATTATCAATGTCTTGAATGCAGTTGCGGTTGTGGGAATTGAAAATTTCACGTAAATTATAATTATATTTTGTTATTTTCTTAGTATTTACTTGTTTTTGTTTTTCTTATTATTTTTTCTTATTGTTATTTTCCTTATGTTTCTTTATTATTTTTCTTTCTCAATGTAATTATTATAAATAATAAAAAAAATGTTATTATAACGAGAGTCATGTGAATAACATGTATTACAATATAATAAACAAATAGCGCAATATGCATGGTTCCTTTTGATGATTGAAATTGGGATCATTGATAAAATCTTTGTCACGTACAAGTACTAATCAATCACTCCTAACTTATCCCTTAAACGGTAGCAATAGTAACATTTATTATATATCCTTATAGGATCACACTGTATTTTTTTTTACATTTATTGATCAGCTTTATAGCTTTATTGATAATATATATAATAAATGAATACTGTTTAAATCATTACAAATACAAAATAAAATTAGATTTTTATACAGACTAAATTATCTCGTGACTGATTTAATAGTGTGATCGTAAGAGATATAGTAAAACACTTATTGTATTGTATTTAGGCACAATCTGAGCCAATCAAATGGCCTCAATCGAAAACAGCACGTCATTGCCTAAATACTATACAATAAGTATATAATTTATCACATAGTGATAATCAAAAATCATTATTAACGGAATTGTTAGTATGATATGATTATAATATTGAGTTATTAATTAAATATCTAACGAGAGCCCCTGAATACAACTAATAGAAAACTCGTTGTACGGATTTGATAATTTAATGTTGAAGTTCTTATTGTACGGATATGAAAAGTTGGTCGAAGTTTAGGCCACACAAATTCGATTTTTCGGTTCACAACACCCGGCCGGGTCACTTTTTCATATTTCAATAAAAAAAAGTTTATATATTAAAAGTCTATCACGTGATCAATACGTAATTTTATTGGCGGGTAAGTCTATCACGTGGCTGAGAAGAGCGAAAATAAATTCTTTAATTACTCTCTCCTTTAAAAGTCAACCAATCAGATGTCACGATTTTATATATAAACTTTTTTATTAATAAGCAATAAACCCCGGGTCCCCGGGTCAATTTTAAATTTCAATGTTACGTGAACCGAAAAATTGAATTTGCGTGGCCTTAGAACGGATTTAAACAAACAATGATTTATTTTGTTGTACGGATTTACAATAATAATTGCTTCCGCGTACGAATTTACAGTAATAATTGCTTCCGCGCGTACAGATTTACTCTAGAATTAGAGGTTCGACGTACAAAACTCATAAATATACTTTTTTTTATCAGTTAATTTAATTATAAATATGAATCTCAACAAAAGAAGTAATTTAAATTCGTCCAAAAATGCTAACATAGATAGAAGTGAAGTATTGATAGTATTTATGAAATCAACCAAGAAAATCAAATATTCAAAATAATATATGAAGTTCCTCGTATAGAAATTGAAAAAAGTTTAGTGTATATAATTGTGATTATTAAAAAAAGTTCAGTGTACGGATAAATATAAAGCCTGAAGTTTAACGTACGGATTTATAAAATTGGTTTGTACGGAAGTGGCCTTTGTCCGCGGAAGTTTCATTAATAAAACTGTGGCGTATTAGGGGCCCTAATAACGTTACAATTACGATACACTATAAATCAGTGTTGGCAAATGACCTTTAAATGACCTTTAAATGACCTGATTACGTCACGATTTTACTATGAATATATCACGTGATCATATACGAAATGACCTCGAAATTTGCCAACACTGCTATAAATGGAATTCTTTAAAATATCGTAAAAGAAAATTAGTAGAAGAAACTGAAATATTAATTTAAAAATACAAATCAAATAATACAAAGCTTCATTGTTTATTCTTAGCTATGAAAACTAAATAATAATTATCATTCAATAATATAAAAGTTATTGACAAGTATTTAAAAAGTAAAATAATTCACTTAATTAATAATTCAATAATAATTACGTAAATTAACGCAAAAAAATTTTCACTCCATTTATTTCAGAAGTATTGAGGATTCTGCGGAAAGTCTCACATATAGTAACAATAGCAACAATGGAACAAGAAAGATGGTGGTAGTAATTCAATTAACATATCAAGTCGTGTGGAAAGAACATATTTAGCGAAATAAATAATTGTGACCAAAAAAAATTCACTAAAGTATTTACAATCTTTATAGTATTTATACCTAAAGAAATAATCAACTGGAGAAGCTTGTTTTAATGCTGCTTTTAACACATCACAGACATTCGTTTTAGCATATCATTCTTAAAATTCTTTCTCAAGCATTACCTAATTATTCTCCAGAAAATTATATTCTTGTATTAAAGAATATAACATCTTTAAAAGCAATCTTTCATTTCTAATCCCAATATAAGATTCATAGCATGAGCTGCATCTTCTAATAGTGTAACCTACTGCTTTCCCATGTATTTACAGATAATTAACATTATGTCAAAGGTATAATGGATTAATATCTTGTAAATTTCTCGTTGCACAGGATTGTAGACATTAAATGGATGATTGGGAGTTCTAAGAGCAAGTCCCACATTTCTAAAAAAATATTAGTCAATTCACATTCTGGTCTTATCACCTTTTTATTCAATTAATGATAAACTTTATGAGATTCAAAGTTATCTAATTTAGTAGATACCTAATGGATATTTGATGCTTTATAATGGTTCATAATTTTGTTCTTGTTCTTGTTTGATCGGAGGACATCTCCATTTAGCCAAAGAAATCTTTGAAATATTGCATTTCCATAAAGTTTAATCAATCTGTATGTGAAAACAAAATATTCTATTTCCACATGATTTGATATGAGATCTGAAATCAACATTACATATATAATTCGGAATCTATGTGGATTACGAATCCACGGGATGTTGGCCAGAATTAAAGCATAGTGCCGAACTAGGATTTCGTAATGCCGGCCAAGATCCGATTTCCACCGGTATTCAGGAAACCACATACAAATATATGTATGATATTCAAGAATCTTCTTTTATATTTAGAATGATTTTCTTACCCTAAATTGGTAAATAAATTAATCATTTTCTCAAAATATTCGATCAAGAAACTTATAAATTTTAATAAAAAAAATGAACCTTAATATACTAATAAAATCTTAAATTATATGAATTATGAGTTCGGTCAATTTTATATAAATAGGTGCATAATATCGTTTTTTGTTTTCCTTCATCAACTTGTCAAGATATTTCAGTTATAAAACATTTTAAAGTGTAACAAAAAATTCCAACTATAATTATTATCAATGCAGGTCTAGGAAGGCTTCCCTTTATCATACTTTGATAAAAAATAGATAGAATAGAATTCAATGTAAAAATTTTTGAACGAGAATCTGGTCTTCAAGATACGCCATAATATTGATTTTTGGAAACCTAAAATACAGTGCATAATGTGAGTTGTAACTAACTCTGACTGTTTGTTTTAAAAAGATCGATGGCAAGGATTAACTTTAAACAGTAAAGGAATACAATCTCTTTAAATCGCATTTCCTCTTCAGTTGCTTCAAATTTTCCAAAAGCAAGCCAGTTCCCGACTTGGAAATATAATAAGTCAAGGATGTTTATGAAGCAGAAAATAATCTTGCAATTATAATAGCTTATCGCGAATGTTTTATCAAGTAATGTTCCAGTTCAGTGAATAAAAAATTTATTAGATACGAAGAACTAAAAGTGTATGGGTATTTTTTAGGATTGAACGAGAGAATTTTGAGACATTTTAGTTGAGTAAATTTAATATATTAAATATATTATATATTCCTAATATGTTTATTCTGATTAAATAATTTAATTTCTTCTTGAATAACTAAACTTGATGCAGTTGTAGCAGCATCACTAATTTATAGATTTTTACTTATATGTCGATCAAAAAGTGATTCTTTCGTTAGGAACAGAATAGGACGACTTTTAAACTTTTTCTTAATTCATAAAACTTTGCATTTAATATATTTCCTCATTTATTTCTTGACGCTAATATTACTGTCTCGAAGACTATTTTACTTTTAGAAAAGATTTTTTTACACGCGCTAGTTTAGTATACCTCCCTATTATTTAAACTACATACTGATACTTCTTCTGATGGCAATGAGTCAGATGATGAAACTTTTGCCGATACTTTTGAAAATTATTCACCGCCAGATTTTAAATCATATCAAGAGGAAGAAAAAATGACAATTGATGATAAATTTTCATGGATTTTATTGTGGATAATGACCCGACACTAAATATACTTGATAAATTGTAATCGTTAATTCATTGCTAAGTGCAAGTAGCCGACAAAATGAAGCCATAAATTAATTTGAAATCGTTAAATGTAATTGAAAAATAGAACCATAAATGTATTAGTATAACTCAGGTCGTTGATTTGTAAGACAAACTAATAGTTAAAGTCGCAATTTTTTCTGCAGATCGGCAGATATTGTCGATCACAGGGTTATAATGTTATGCTTTTACTAAGCCTACACTATAGAGATAATTACTCAGTAATTACTGTTGTCTGTATTAGTAATAAATCACTTTAGTAAGCAAACAATTTATTTTATCATTGTTATAGAAAATCATGATCCCGATTATCACCGAGGAGAGGTTCTCGATTTTAATAATGATTCACATTCAATAATCATAAATCAGGAAGGGAGAATCTGTAATGAAAGAAAATGGAAAAAAGTTTCAGCGTGATTCAGCAAATAATTTATTCCATATATTTAAATACCTACCGCACGGCTTAAGATACCCCACTTTGAGAACCCGGATACAATATACGGCTTAAAAATTTTAATTCCGGTAGAATTAGGCTAATTTTGGCCATGTATTTCATAAAATACTCATGTGTAATATATAATTTTTAAAATCGAAAAATATATATACATTATGTATATATACAGTATGTGTATGAAGAAAATAAATTAAATTAAAATAAGAAATATTTATGTATATTTTGGATGTGACCGATGTAGTAAAAATATTTTTAGTCGTTAACAAGGGCGCTGCAATAAGTCACGTGAAACCAACATTTTTTATTGAAACAAATGATCAAAAAAATTCATTAAAGCATTCAAAATCTTTATAGTATTATTTCTAAAAATAAGTACAAAAAACCAACTGGAGAAGCTTGTTTTAATGCTGAATATAAACCTTTTAACACTTCTGCGGATGTTTGTTTTAACGTTTCATATTTATATTCTTTAATACAAGAAATATAATTTTCTGAAGAATAATTAATTAATGCTTGAGAAGGAATTTCAGCATCTTTAAGAGTATTCTTCATTCCTAATCCAAGAATAAGATAAAATGATTATTACAAATACCATTACAGGATCATAGCATGAGCTGCATCTTCTAACAATGTTACTTTTCCGTACATTTACAGATAACGGATGAATATCTCTTCGTTGTACAGGATTTAAATGGATATTTTTCTGGATCGGGAGTTGTTTTAGAAGCCAAATCCCGTATTATTAATACAAGAAATTTTCAAAGGCAGGGGTTTAATTGTTATGCTTAAATAATCGTTTGCGGTCTTAATCTTCGAATCATCCTTTTAACATGTTCAACTACTGATATGGGATCATTATCATCAACTTTCACTTTTTCAACGTTATCGAATTTAGTAGGATAACTAATGGATATTAATGTTCTATAATGTGGTTTATAATTCTGTCCTTGTTCTTGTTCAATTGCAATTAAAAAAAAAAAATAAAATATGGCATCCAAGGACAGCAGATTAATTAAACTTTGTGGAAATGCTTTATTTCATAACACTTTTAGGTACGAAAATTTGTAATTCAAGTAATTTTTGTTTTCAAACTAAAAGAAGAATGAATATAAAACACATATATTCAGTTGAAAATAAAAAAGAACGAATAAAATATATTTAGAATGTTTTATTTACCTGGAGAATTTATTCCATCTGCACAATTAAAATGTCACAAAATTCTCGTGAATGATCTTTAAAAAATACCCAAACACCTTCTTTAGTTTCTTCGTATCCAACACATTTTTTGCTCCATTGAACTGGAACATCTTCAGATAGAACGTCCCTAAATCTATACAATAACTGTTGCTACTTCACAAACATTCTTAAGTCTTAACTTGTTTCAATAAAAGATTTCCTTTATGATCGGTAAATCGGTAAGTAGGGAATTGGATTTGGCATTACTTTTGGAAGATTTAACCTATGACATATTATTAAGGTTTGCAAAATATGTACTATACCTTGAGGACTAGATTCGATTAGACTTTTGTTAAAAAATCTTTACGTTGAATTCTTTTTTGTTTATTAATGCATGATATAAAGTAAGCCCTCCCAGACTTGGAATTTTATGTTGCATTTTAATACAGAAATTTATTTCTTGACAATTACGAAAAACACGAGTCGGATTTATAAAGAAAACTAAAGTAATAAATAAAGCAAGCCCATCCAATCAAAATGTCTTTCAAACCTTTCTAAAAAAGGATTATGAGTATAACGAGTATTATACACCAAATTTATCACTCATTTTACGTTGCTTATTATCTAAATGAATGATTTGGACAATGAAACTTCCAAATCGGCTCATCTCATCAAAGAGCTCACGTGATTTCATGATGCAAATTTCGGTCATTTGACTACTTTTCGGATTGGTTTTAATAGTCTAATGACATTGTATTAAAAATTATTTTCCCCTTTTACCGGTATAAACATTTCTCTAATCTTTAATTCTTTAATTTTTTAAACTTCATACCCCTACCAAGGGACCACTTTGCTACAAGATATAATCGGTCAGTGTGGCTCCCTTTGTGTTAGAGTCATACATTACACGATTTGATATATGCTGTGGAACTAAAACGAGGTATTGTAATTTAAATATAACGTTAAACGGTCGTATCTTCTCTTACATGGTAATTTGGCAGGACCATGATAATGATCTATATATCTCGTTAAAGGAAGTATTGTTAAGTGTGATGGTTAGCGCCCTAAAAAGGGCGACGTCTAAATTCCTTAATTTCCTATTCGTTTTCTTGATAAATATGAATTTCCTTTTATTAATTTGTCGTTACGGTGGCCCGTGTTACTCATACATCGGTGCTCTTTAATTTTATAGATATTTTTTCAAAACGATTATATATAAGCAATTTATCTATAACACTAATTGAAATCTGAAAGTTTTTTTTCTTCAAGTTTCGAAGTTTCACTTCGAAACTTAAAAGCTTTTTTTAAAAAGAATTTTTTTTTCTGCAGCCGGAATCCCAGAAACTTCTTCTAATAATACGTTTAAATAACGTTAATAACAGTTTTGTTTATAGGAAGCCGGTACTGACGGACTGACCTAGAGATACTGGAATCCAAAGCGATCTCGAAATTTTTTTCTTTTTTATAATATTGTTTTTAATAACGTTTTTTTATTTATTTTTTTGCCAACCAAAAAGAGGAAATGTTTAATCCAAGAATAAAAATTTTTACAATTCAAGCATTTTTCTACTTCTAGTTTTGAGAAAAAAAAATCGAAGCACGTAATAAAAATTATAGTAATCTTATTTACATTTTACGATTTCTAAGAGTATTTTTTTTTTTTTTTTTTTTTTTTTTTTTGATACAACAACAACGAGTGATAAAAATAAAGAATATTTTATCGTCATGACATTAATTTATGAAAAAATAATTATTTGGAGGAATGATTAATTTAAACAAAACTCATTTTTATTTTAAAATTTTCTTCTCTATAATAATAAAGAAAAAAGCTTTTTTTACAAAAAAATGCATCCAATTTTAAAAAAAGCATTATAAATGAATATTTCAGAGTTTAGAATTTTCTGCATAAATAAAACTAACGAATACGTAATTACGTATTAAAATATCAAGTAAATTTTTCAAATTACCTTTCCTTTTAATTTTTCTCCTATACAATCTTCATGATCCTCCAAAGTATTCAAAATATTCTTTGATTATAAAGTTGAAAGGTTCTTTACTATCCCGGTTTCTAATAACTACATGGTTCGACCAGTGTCCGACCAGTGTCCGACCAAATAAAAGAAACTACATCTTCCTTTCTTCACGTTCCATAAATACGTACGCTTTTAATACCACTTAAATGCTAAACACATTTGTATTTATTCAAGTAAGAAATAAACGTAAATTTTTCTTTCTGAGAAAACATTTTAATAGATAGTTCTTCACTAGAGGATTCTTCCTGATCTATGATATGAGAGCTTTTTCTAATAGTGAATTCGAATAAATATTTATGATATTTAATGAAAAATAATTTATACGGTTATACTTTATATATATATTTTTTTTTATTGTATATATTCTAATATTCAAATGTCATATTGCCGAATATACAGTACTAAATAGATTATATGATATTTTTATCTATTATATGATCAGTTTGTACGGTTATACTTTATATTTTTTTTTTATTGTGTATTCTAATATTCAAATGTAATGGGTCATACTTCCTTATTGCCGAATATACAATATTAAATGGACTATATGATATACATTCAAATGTTATCTGTTATATCATTAGTTTTTTTCAATGAAATCAACAAATTTTTTGATTCACGCAAGTGTTTGGAAGTCACATTCGTCGCATGACATCAACCGAATAGATGAACATTCTACGCATTTCTACAAAATGAGATCATAACGATCAACTTCAATATCATTATTATATCTTTTTTATTGTATTAGAAAAAAAAAAAATTTCTTTCCCATAATAATACTCTGTCTCCAATCATTTTCTCCCTCAAATATCATGTCACACAAACAATCAAATTAGAAAAGGGTAAATCCAAAATGTTTTTTTTTTTTTAACATTTACTTTAAAACAACATCATACAATATTTAAAATAAATAAATAAAATAAAATAAATATTATATGTATCATAACATAAATATCCTCATTCATTAAATTATTTAAACATTTTTAATTAAATGTATGCAATCGCGAAAAAAAGATTGTTACTTAATAGTGGCTTAGCGAACATTTAAAACTGTTATAAGGAATATTCGAATATTACTACCATATTAGTATTATTATTTTCAGGGTAAAAGTATAGCAAAAAAAAAAAAAAAAAAAATTTCGGTTAATCTATAAATCCTGTATATGTAACACGAAGCAATTATATAATGTTTACAAATCGTACTTAAAAAAAACAAAAAAAAAAAAGGATGAACTTTAAAAAGAAAAAAATATTTTAAAAACACATAATTTTTTTTTATAATAGATAGAATACAAAAAAAAAATTTTCTAAAGGAAAAGGTCAAAAAAAAAAATTTCGTGCATAAACGAAATACCGAAAAATCCCGAAAAATTTGGAAGGGTCTAGATCCTAGAATTTTTTTGATCAATCAATTTTAAAATCAAATCAAATAAAAAAAAGGGGGGAAATAAGTTTTAGACCATTATTGGGAATTTTTATCACGTGATTAATAAAAAAATTAAATTAATCCCTTTTTTTAATTTTTGGGAAAATTATTATCAGGGTTATTCAGGTTATTCAATAATAATAATAATAATCCCTGTAGATCAACCAGATGATAAAAAGTTTTGTTGACTAATATTGTACAAATTAATTTTTTTTTTTTTTTTTTCGGGAGCGTTTTTTTTTATATTTTTTTTTAGTATGGATATGAAGAATAAAATCGGTTTATAAAATTCGGTGTGGACAAATTTTTAGCGTAAAATTCGGAGTACGGGTTAATAATATTAATAGCTAATACAAAAATCGAAATAAAATCGGTTTATAAAATTCGGTGTGGATAAATGAAAAGACAATAGTAAAAAAAAAAGATAATTAACAATTCAAGGACAGATAATTTTTAATATTTTTAATATAATATATTAAAAAAAAAAAATTCCAATAGGAAAATAGCAGGAAATAACAAAATCAGAAAAATCAGATATAAAAAAGTTCATACAGTATAAACGCATTGACCATATATGTATGTAAATCAATAAACTTGTAAGACTTTAAAAAAATTATCATTATTTTTTTTTTGTTTTTAAAGATAATGGATTTATTTTGATTTTTTTTTTTTTTTTTTTGA
>QZLH01000060.1:88486-110214 GCA_003833135.1 Oehlia diaphana | reverse complement strand
ATCAAATAATTTTTTTTTTCCCAAAAATAAAATTAAATTAATTAATAAAAAAAAAAAAAAAAAAAAAAAAAAAAAAAAAAAAAAAAAAATTTTAAAGTACTAAATATACATATACCGAATCAATTATGCGTGAAAAGTAAAATATATACATTTGAATGGTTTTTTTTTATTACCCCAAGATTTTGATCATTTATAGTGGCTATGTTAAGCCAAATCAATCATTCGTTACTATTACACACGTAACTCATTGTCTACATTTGTCATTATTATTGTTCCAATAATAATTGTTAATTTCAAGCCGCGAAAATAAATCTGTTCCTGTTGGATAGAAAAGCTTATTAATACTATGTCATATGTTATCAATCTTAGTTATAATTAGAAGATTTACCGTTTGTATAAGATCCGGAAGTGATATTCCCCATGAATGATAATTGTTAATTTTGGTGACAATTAATCTATTTATATCTCACATGTTAATCTGATAAACGTATTTGATCACCAGAGCTTAATTTGAACCATCAAAAAGAAACAATATGACGTACTTGATTCACTATATAAAGCCATATTTTAGCTACTTTTTACTGTAAAAATTTAATTCAAAAATGAATTTCTTATCGATTTATTGATTGAAGCGGTAATTAAACTGCGGAAATTCCGTGCGGAAATTTCCAATGATACGTAATACATTTTCTTTCCTATTTTTATTCAAAATAAGATAAATACAATCATAAATAAAAATAATCATTTCAAACTATATAAGCCTAATAGAACCCTTAATTTGACTTAAAAGATAATTAGCGGAGTCTTGTGGTTGATTGATAAAGTTAAAAGTGATACGGCGTAATAAGACTTTTTTTTAATACAAATTGGTTTTATAATAACGCGTTCGACTTTATTGTTTTACCAATGTTATTATAATAAAGTGATAATAGACCATCTCCGAGATAAAAAATAGAATGATTAGTTAGTTTTCTTATTTAAGTCTGGTTATTATCTTCGCAGAGATTACAATGAAATGACTGCTTATCTAATATTATTAAACGTTATTAAAAATGCTGAATTACATTATAATAAAGTAATCAGACATCATATTATATCATGACGTAATTTCTTATAGATGAATACTATTGATCATTTTGGCTTCGATAACGAATTGACCATTTATCTCTCTTTGTTAATACTATTTCCGATCAAAAAAAAGTCTTTGGGTGATTGTTCTACATTTAAATATTTCTTTTCGATTCAAAGTATCAATAAACAAATGAGATAACATAATATCTTTTGATTCATGATACAAAGTGTAATTTTTCTTATAAAAAGACCTTTTTACGACCAGATGGAAAAGTTGAATTAAGTACATGAATTATATATACCGTATATATATTATATTATTATCTCGATGTCCGCGTCATCAAATATTTGCTTTAATTCTTCGATCGTTATCAATGAACATGAACAGCATCCATTAATTAGTATCAACGAAAACGAACAATATTCGATGTCATCCTACCCTTTATCATCAAATATTTACTTTCAGCCAACCATTGATAACAAAAACGGGCAGTATCGTTTAAGTGTTCCACAGGCGGGAATATACTATTATCCAATACCTCCTGTTGATTCATCGGCCTATAAAAATTTTGTGAGGTGCAATCCTTTCATAATGTACAGAAGACTTATACAGAAAGCAACGAGTATGAAAACAAAAGAATGTTCTAGAATTGCTCAAGAATCATGGGAGTACGCAAGCGAGCAATTGAAAAATTTTTTTAAGGAATACACCAATGAAGTTTTTAGCAATAAAAATAAGGTTTACAAGATTGTACAAAATAATAAGCGTAAACCAAAAAAGAAAGCGGCTAGAGGACTCACCATCGATCAGGAGGTACATATGCAACAGCAATTAGAATCTCAGGTAACATATGAGATTCATTTGATGACACACCAACGTTATTAATCCGTACGGACTATTATAAATTATAAACGAGAATCCAAAACATTTCGAACGTGTTTTTTTTATATAGAATTGTTCTCGATCGATTTATCATTTTTAAAGGGAGGGGTACGCAGAAATCCGTGACAATTTGTCAATGTAATCTTAAATAGACCGATTTTTTATTTAAATTACAATCACGACTTTTTTTTTATTACGAAACCGGGATAAAAGATTATATATTTCGAATTTTATTTGTTACATAAACCGGGATAATTTAGTATGAAAATCATTATTATGTTTCGAAAAAATTGTTAATTATTTTATTTATTTATTTATTTATTTTTGTTAAGTAAACCGGGATAATAATTTAATAAAAGTTATGAAAACCATTACAGATTATGTTTCGAAAACATTGATAATTATTTTATTTATTTATTTATTTTTTTTTTTTTTGTTCATTTTTTATTTAAACATTTAACATCCACACTTGTGAGCTAACTGTATGATTATTTTTTAAACATAAAATGTACAATTAATGTACTGTATATGCTATTTATTATTAACTAGCCTACTGAGCTACAAAAGCTCGGTAAATAATGCTGTCCTCACTAAATAAACATTAAAAAAAAACTAAAGTTATCAAATCGACGGTTAATCGTGCATGTAAGTCTTGCGTGAATACATATGTGCATATTCGTACATAGTTATTAAATTTTGATTCGCTTTGAAAAAAATATTGGTTATATTAGATTATAAGATGACCAGTGACAATTAATTGGATAATAATAATAATTAATAGACAATTTTGCGAATGAGAATGATCGTTGTGGATATTTCATTAAAAAGTAATATAGAAACTAAAATATTTATAATATTTATTTCCCGTAATTTTTAACGTATCCAATTTTTTTACCCATATAAGAATAGTTACATGCTAATTATAAGATATTTTTATAAAAACTGAGAAAAATCTCCGTTTTCAACCTACGATGTGACCGACATTTTTTCAATAAAAGTAAAATACAGTATCAAATTTTGACAGTTATATTATTATCATGCGGAGAAATATAGAAAATCCATTTAATATGATTATTTTTCCTAATCGCATATATACATGAAGGCACTCGCAGATCGTAATAAAACATTCACCTATTTTTACTAAAGGTTATCATGTGAAGTACCTCAATACAGTGGAATAATGAATTGTTGGAAATTTTAAGAAAATTGTTGTTATTATTATTAGCGGGTTTAATAATGGCCTGAATTTGTTCCGATAGATGAAAATCGGATAATTATCTGACGGAAAATTTTCGGTCCATATTATGTCAGCATATATTAATAATGATTATTAATAATTCCAAATTGTACCCTTTAGAACCAAAAAAGTTAATGATTCCTCTTAATTATATCGGAGAATTTTTTATTTCACTAAAAAAAAAAATTAAATGAAATTGAAAATGAAAATGAAAATGAATTTCTTTTGGGGGGAAAGACCACGGAAATTAAATTTTTTGTAATCAATTCATTCCCAAAAATGTTTGAAACTTGAAAAATTACCGATTGATTTTTTTTTTTTATTTATAAATGAGTTTACAAATATCTTTATCTCTAATTATGATAAATATAAAGAATGCATAAAATAATAATTATTATAAATGAATTTTTATTTTGAATTAACCATTTGTTTTTCGAATATGATAATTTTTTATTTTTAATTGACCATTTGTTTTCGAATATGATAAAGTTTGATACATTATATTAAAAAATTAATACTCGAAATCAACCCTTCATATTGTTAAGTTTGAAATGAGAAATAGTAATAGAACGAATGTCTAATACTTTATGAATTTATATAAAACGAAATAATATTAATATTAATAATACATTATTATTTTTTTATTATTTTTATTAGTAATGACCAATAAAAAAAAAAAGGAGATTATATTGAATTTTATTAATTTAGAAATTAGATGAATGTGAAAAATATACATCATATGAAAATAGTTTTACCCAACAAGAAGTATTTTAAAATCGTACAATGTGAAAAAAAAAAAAATCCAACATCCTTACTAGCTAATCTCCTGCATAAGAGAACTGCATAAAGTGGGACAAAAAGTCTTTATAATCAATCCATCCCACAAATTCCACATACATGACATCTTGTTAAAAAAATTTTTTATATTCCGAAAATTCTCTTAATTTGTTAGCACAGCCACCACATTTTCCTTTGATATTTTTTATATTTGATATATTCCCTTTACGTTATACAAAATTGCTATTTTTTTACGTCAAGAGTTCAATTCGGCCATCCTTTTCATTTAAAATATTGTGATACAATGCTTATTAAACATAAAATTTAAGTATAATAATTCAATTTTTAGTTTTGAGAAGACAAAGACAAGTTTTAGAATAAAATCCAAAAGTTGAATTTAAACCTAATCCATTTGTCGCACAAAATAAAATGTCTATTGCAATGATTTTTATCCCCCTAAAAAAAATGACTAGGATAAATTTAGTCAGTTATAAATGCGATTTTCCATTACTTCCATTACTAAAAGTTAGCCAATCTTAGACGAATTTTAACAAAGACAAAGTATACCAAATATGATACAATATGAACACAAAAGGCTTGATAATACATGACGATAAAATATTGTTTTTTTTTATCACCGTGATAATTTAAATTATGTAATCGTTGATCCTAAAATGGCAGATTCTCTTTCTAATAAGCTGCATGTACTATTAGTTGAGATATAGGTAGATCAGATATATTAGGCGTAAGAAACATTCATTTATATCGTTATTGCTAGGCAACGCGAAATTTTTTTATGGTATGGTGCGCACAATAATCCCATTCATGTTATGACTTTTATGACTTGCAATTATCAATGTAGATCATCTCAATTTTAAAGTCTTATAGGATTTATAGGATTTGATTAAGACTAATTTGTTACAGAAAAGATCATTATTGCCTTTTATTACCATGAATTACACTACATTTGACAACGAAGAATTAGTTAACACAAATTCTTAATCGGTATTTAAAATGGTCGCTCGTCATTTCCCGCTATCCAATTAATTCCGATATATAGTACCTCTCACTTATCTGACAAATAAAAGTCAAAAGCCGAATCATTAATAGACGATGATGTATTTGTCAAACAATCAAATTATTCTGATGTCATAAACATTGTATTGTTCCAACTTTGGATACGAACGAATGAATAATCAATAAAATTCTTTTAATGGTAAAGTTGATTAGGCGCATATAATAATCTAAGCCAAATTTTTAAAATATCGTAAACGTTACAGCGTGTTCATTATTATAATTAAAAAAGAAAAAAATCTCTTTAGATCAATGCGGAGTACCATTTCCATAATAAAAAAAAATCCTTCTAATTAGAATTATATCGTTTATTGATGTAGATTATGGCAAAGCTCCCCGCATTACACCGAGCATTACATCGATCATGATCTACAATGAGACGCGTGTTATGTTGACATGATAATTTCATATGAGGTTAAATATGTCATATTATTTTTTTATTTATTTTCCATTTTTCTCACACTAAAAAACCGAGATCAAAATGTCAAATAATATAGGGGCAATTACCTTATATAGTAATATTTTAATGAAATGAGGCTTGAAATAATTTTAATTAACGAATCGGGATAAATTTTGAACAAGATATGTATGTCATTTTTATCGGAATTATTTTGACGGCGAGTGAGCGAATTGACCATGTGTCATCTGACAAAATAATTTAATCTTATTAAGATTCGATACGATTGACTTTGTTAACGCTTTTTTTAGCCGAGAAAAAGGCGGCCGAAAAAAAAAAGAAAATTTTATTATTACCTTCTTTTTGACGAATAAATTAATTAAACAATTGATTCAATTGAAACAAAGCGATTTAAATTTCTTAAAAACTATATAAAGGCCATGTCTGAGATGATTCAAAAATGATAACGAAGAGACAATTCCTTCCGTCTTATATTTATCGCATTTATTCGTTAAAGCTCATCGTAACGTCATCAATGAGTCACTTATCGTCGGTACAACCTCCGGAAGTATATGAGGTTAATGGAATCAAATTCATGAGAATCCTCGGTATAGTAATCACTCTGCCCCCTCCAGAGTCAGAAGTTTATAAGGAATATCTTAAGTGTAATAACTTTTGTCTATTCCGAAAATCATGCACCGAAGCGCTTAAAGGGTACGACATAGATCCTAAGGAGATTTCACGCATAGCGGCGGATTGCTGGAAAATTGCAGATAAAAATTTTAAAACTTTTTTCACGAAATATGCGGATGCAATTTTCAAAGATCGAAAAACTCAAGTGATTAAGATCAAAAACCCTTACGTTTACAACGCCGATCGTATTACCAAGCGTAGAACACGCAAGCCCAATAAGAAAAAACCTTCTAATATGGAAATAAAATCGAAAGAAGCTATCGATGAGCTATCAGTTGGGCAAGAATCTCTTATGAGCAAACGTTATCAAGAGGATATTTGTAACTTCGAAATTATTGATACTTCGCCGCAAACCGAATTACCTTCATCGTCTTATTCTTTTTACATCAACGAGGCGAGGAGAGCAGAGGAGATATCCTTCCAGCCCCTTTATGATTTAAAGTAATATAAGCAAAAGAAAAAAAAAAAGAAAGAAAAAGAAAGAAACAATTCGTGTTCATATTTAAGATTTTATTTTATTATTTTAAAAATTTAAATTTAGCTAAATTTAATATAAATGATGTAACTTAAGCTTTGTTCCGCGGAAAAATAAGAATAAATTATTATAAGGACTTATGAATTACTTAGATTATTTTTTTTTTAAAAAAAAATAATATATTTTAATTTTTTTTTTTTTTTTTTTTTTTTTTTTTTTTTTTTTAAAACAAAATTTTTTTTTTTTTTTTTTTTTTTTAATTAATTTTTTTTTTTTTTTTTTTTTCTTAAGTTAAACGTTCAATTATTACGCTATTTATAAACGTACAGTTTTGTTCAACGGTTATCTTTAAAAAAGGCTATTCCCATAAGATCTACGCTTCTGCTGTATTAACTATAAATTTAACTAAATTTTCATAGTATGCATAATTTTGCATGAAAAATCAATTATTAGGTCGGATGATTAATTCCAAAAAAAAAAAAAAACGTTGAAACATATTTAGGAGAAAATGTAACAAAAATGATATTCTTTTGATATAATTTCTATCTTTATTTGTAATATTTAAATTCACAAAAATAAACTTTATAATCATTTTTGCATCGAATCAATCTCAATGTGTTTAAATCAAATAAATAAAGAATTTAAGCCTTTTCCCTTTTATTTTGGAAATTTGAATTAAAATACGTGTCGTTATTATATACATTATACAATCAAAAGTATTGTTCTACAGATTATTTCTTTTTTTTATTTTACTTTGTTAATATTTCCATATATGGTTCAACCTATTTTATTTTTGTCGAATAATAATAAAAAAAAATTTCATTGAAGTTGAAATATTACGAAATAAAAAATAATTATTATTCTCAATCGTGTAACTTTATTAATAATACGTAAGAAAATTTTCGATTTCCCTCCGCAGTCCGCACAAAAAAAAAAAAATTTGTAAAACATAATAATAATAATTTATGAATGAGATTAATTAACCTATCAGTTTTACATATATCATGTGTTTGTAATATATATATATATATAAGTTTTTGAGTAAAGCGTCTTTATTGTTTACATTTCTTGATTCCAATTGTGATCTAAATTTATAATACCCGTCACTATTAAATAATAATTTTATGAAGTTTATTAGAAGATTTTGGAGTAATTTCGTATAAAATATTTTTACAAGAAAAGTTGGCTTTCTTCGAATAAAATACCTACAAAAAGCTGACGGGGAATGATTGAAACCTAGATCACGTGTTTATTTCTTTCGAATATATCGTAAACATGTATGTGCGAGAAAAAATCCGCATCGATCGCTTCATAAATTACACAACAATGACAACGTTGCATCATTTTTGTTCTTATATAACAGTAAAATTATAGTAACATAGTCTAACCTCGATATATCGATAGTTTATATACCGATAATTGACATACAGTATATCGATGAATTTTCTTTGTCCCGTTTCGCATCTAATAAAAAAATCTCATTATACCGATATTATATAATTTCGCGATATAACATATATCGAAACAATTCCTTTGTCCATTTATAGTAATGTATAATATATACCAATATTTTTGGTTACACTTTGCCCAGCACCGTAAATTTAGCGGAGTTAACGATCATATGAATTTTGAAATTATTATTGGTTGGCCAAAAAGTTAACCATAATGCTGGCAAGAACTAGATTTTGGCCCGCATTATAATTTGCTACGACTTACGGCATATAAAAGGTAGCTTATTTGTTTCTATATATAATATAATTTATATAAAGTGTCATCACATCGCTTAATTGTCTAATGAAAATGTAGCGATCATGCTTAAAAGTTTATAAAACTTAATTAATATTTATAATTTATTATGGGTCAGAGGTAAATTATAGTAAAAAACAATAACATTCTGTGTAACTCCAAACATGCTTTCAGTTCGGCTTGCAATATCGAGCGAATATTTAAATTAATCAATATCGCATTAATAAAATTTAAATTATATATTTAAGAATTGTCTTTTCAATTTATTGAAGAATAGAAAATATGAAAGTTTCCAATACCTTTCTTTAAATTTCATGTTTAACATTATAAATTATAGTTATAATCACCTATATACAGTATATAGGAATACTGATGCGATCACGTGTTAATCATGTGATGGATAAGGCGATCTCCGCAGAAGAGGGTGACATTTTGGGTGTGATGCTCTCATTGTCATACATTAATCGTCGCCTCCCTCCCTCCCCTACCTTGATCGATGCCCCCGCCATCAAAAAATAATACGTTTTTAATAGTTAACAATTGAAAATTTTATTTAATAAATTCAATTTATACATAACAATTTAATAAATATAATTAATTTACATTTTAAGTAATTAGTTTTTTTTGTTAATAATTCCAATTTCTTAAAAGAATTATTATCATATGATAATTTGATTGTCACTCCTTAATTAGTATTTATAAGGCGATCTATGATGTAATTGATTTGCATGTTTGATATTAAATAATCAATTTACAAAAAAAAAATTCCCAAGAAAAAATTTTTTCTTACAATTTGCCATTTCTTAACCGTTCGTTATAACTAAATATGAAATTCCAATTTTTAGACACTGTAATATCATCGGTAGATATATTGCAAAATGCCGTTTTACGTTTAAATACTGGTAATATTTCTCAAAAAAAAAGTAGGGAACGATTAATTGAAGAACATAAGAAATTAGATGATTTCGGTGATAGAAATAAATATGTGGTTCGTACCGCTCGTAATCAACCCAATTTGAGTTTAAATCTTCAACATCGGATATCCATAGCAAATTTACAAATTGATCATAAATCCACCGAAAATTTTTTGTTATGTCGAGTGATAACCAAATTCATAAACATAAGCGCTCTTTTAGCTCTTGTGGAAGATCCAGATGGTAATGTGGAACGACTTGCTTTATACAATTGGACAAATATTCCCAAAAACAAAGTAGAACAGATGGCTTGTCGTTCTATTGATCAAACATTTCTACCAGTGGGCACCAAACTCGTTATCAAAAATTTATCATATAAAGTTGCTGCCGATAAGAATACTATAATTAATTCAAATAATCCTGATGATATTATTATCATTGATCATCATAATGACAAGTTATTTGGCGACTTAATATGGACCTCCGATTTATTGGATAAGAAAGAAATTAAAGGAAAGACCGTTGATGAATTCCGTTGTCGTGGGAATGATTATTTTGCTTCAAAGAATTACACGGCAGCTATTGATGAGTATTCAAATGGTATCAAACTGAAACCACAAAATGGTACATTGTTCGCTAACCGAGCAGAGGCATATCTGCGATTATTTCAATTTCGTAATGCTCTCAATGATGCAGAAGTTGTTCTTAGATATGAACCTAGTCATTTAAAAGCAGCTTATCGCAAAGGTAAAGCTCTTTGTGGTCTTAAACGTTATAAAGAAGCCATTATTACACTTCAAGATTTGCATCAAAGTTTAAAAGTCAGTACAGATGGTAGTATCTCTTCGATTAAGCAGAGTACAGAACAATTACTGAAACATGCGGAAATTTTAGATTCTGAAAATAAAAATGGGCAATATGATTATATAAGTATTATCAATGAGTATTGTGAAAGAGCTAAAATTAGAAAAGATAGTAAAGGCAATGACGAATGGGTCCACGAAGGAGGACCAAGATTGGATCATGCTGATTTCTTATGTAAAGATATTGAGATTTGTCCGATAAAAGGAAAAGGAAGAGGATTGATTGCAAAATGTGATATTCCTGAAAACACTTTATTGGTAGTCTCTAAGGCATTTAGTATAGTATATAGTCATGAAGTCCTTGGGTATGCTATGAAGAGTCATATTCAAAATGATCAGACTACGTGTGTTGCATCATCTTTGTGTACTGGGGAATTAATAACCCAAATTACGCAGAAACTTTTGGAAGAACCCTATCATTGTCAAGAGGTGTACGAACTTTACAGTGGCTTAAATTTAAATAAATTTAACAAGAACTTAGTGAATGTTGATATTATTGGAAATATTATCAAATATAATTCTTTTGCATTGGATAATGTTATAGTTGAAAGTGTTAATTTGAGTGGTAAAGGATTATGGATTTTACCATCTTATTTTAATCATTCA
Organism: Oehlia diaphana; assembly: GCA_003833135.1. NCBI lineage: Eukaryota > Fungi > Glomeromycota > Glomeromycetes > Glomerales > Glomeraceae > Oehlia > Oehlia diaphana. Next base: position 99,478 of record QZLH01000060.1, on the reverse strand, counting down.
TGTATTGATGGAAATGTTACACGATTTTTTCTTGGAGATTTAATGTTTATGCGATCTCTTAGACCTATTTTAAAAGGCGAGGAACTACTTATTTGTTACAGAAGTGCTGATAGTAGCTATGAGATACGATCAAGATATCTTAAATCAATAGGCATAGATTGTCAATGTCGACTTTGTAAGTTGGATAAATCTGAAGCACCAAAAACCGTACATAGAAGAACACAACTCCTTGATACTGTTGAAAAATTAATCAAATCTTTATCAAATGATACTGATTCTTCTCTCATTAAAAGATTAGAAAAGACAATTTTTGAATTACACGATCTTAGAAAAGAACATCCAGAGCTTGAATTTGATACACTAGTACCCAGTAAATTTCTAGCACTCGCTTATCGCAAAAATGGAAACCAAAGTAAGGCTCTTTCTATCTTAAAAGAGGTATACAATTTACATAAAAATGTTCATCTGGAAATCATTAATGGTATTATCTTTGATATCGTGTTATTATACATTGATCTCAAGCAGATGGAGGAAGCAAGAAAATGGTTTGACATAGTATTGAAAAGGTTGGTAGAACCTATATTAGGCAAATGTATGGATGATGATGATAAATGGAAAAAAGAGGCACTTTATTTGGCGGAAAAAATTATTCCAGCTTTGAATTCGACTGTTAAACAATTGTATAATGATAATGATAAATAATATGGAGAATGCTTAAGTCAAATAGTTCTAGGAAGTAATTAATAACAGCATAAGTAATAAATAGTAAAATAATAACAACAGTATATATAATAAAACAAAATAAGCAATAGAAACAGTACAAGTAATAACAACATTTTAATCAATTATGTTATTATTCTAAATAAATAAATACAATTTGAAATTTAGCAAGTATTATTATTGCTTAATTGGCTTTTATATTTTCACAATGATCGTAAAGATAAAGTTTTATAGAAAATTTTTCGATTATATCGATCAATCGAAGTATTGGTGTTCATTATGAAAAATTACGAAATTAGATGATCTTGCCGTCGGAATTAATTACGCTTATACCGTAATATACTAAATCGCCGTAATGCCGTAATTAAAATTTAATGTCAAAAATACAAACATTACACAAAGTAAATAATGCTGGTCTCGATGATTTGTTAAATATTTAATTGATAAAATCCATATTTTGTGATGCCATAAATTTTAATCCAACGGCCTATAGATAAATTGACATTTTGAAGAAAAATATACCGTATACATTTTTCTTATTTCAGGCGATCTAGACAATTAGGTTTATACGATTGAAATAACAATATTTGGTAAAGTAGATAAGTTTAATTATAGATAATAAATTTTTTAATGCGCTTAATGTCGTATAATAGATTCGCTTTTTTCTAATTATCGATAGAATTTTCGGTATGATAATAATATAATCCGCCGATTATTCCATCATGATTTTAGTTAAAATCAGTTAATTTTATTTAATTTCGATAACTTGTTACTCATCAACTCTTACCATCATAATAGTAAAATTAACTGAATTAACTGTTGCAATCACAAGTCATGATTTATAATTATGAACAACTATGCTTGTGGTTCAAGTTCTTAAAGTTATTTAAAGACTTTACATACACTAAAAGAACAACAAAAGTGCAACTCACAAAATATTAATATAAATAATAATCAAATTAATCCTTTAAACATAATATATATATATTTTACTAAATCCTTTACTAATGTCTGGTATACTTGGTTATCTCCCTTGTTGTCGAGATAAAAACAATTATAGTTGTCTAATTAACGTTTCAGCTGATAAACTTTTTCCTCGACCTATAATTGTAAACCACCTAAAAGCTATTTTCCAACCAGCCAAAAATCAGTCGTGTTACTATACAATTTGTGGTGAACCTGGAACTGGGGAAACTATACTGATCAAACTTGCATTAAAAGAAGTTGGTCGTGGTGTTGTATACGTCGATGTCCCCCCTTTTGTTAATGATTTTGGCGAAGCATTTAGGGAAGCTATTAACTTTGCATTTGAGGAGGATGTCTCTTTAAATAATCAATTCAGACGAATATTGAGCGGTACTAATAGTGAGTTTATACTGTTACTGCATTTTTATAACATCCAGTTGACCCTAATTTCTTTCTTGATAGATGAACCTGATCAACCGAAGTGGGCGAGAGCCTTGATAGCTTTTCAACGTGCTGCTAAAGCATATAAAGTCAAATACGATAGACCTGCGGTTGTTGTGTATGATAATGTTGACCGATTAGATCCAAAAACCATTCGTATCCTTCAAGATAGTGCCAAAGATAATGCTGATAGCGAAACATACATCGCAGTGTTTGTCAGCTGTGAAGGCTCAGTTCTGAAAATAATGGAAGGTAAGTATAGGCATTATTTTTTTTCTCTCTAAGAAATCGTGTGATTAATTGTGTAATTCCTATTTAGGTAATTCTTCCTCCTACTCACGAGCATTTGGTCCGATTGAAATTGGCGATCTTACTAAGGAAGAGTCGATAGAATGGCGATTTTATTTTTTTTCTCGTAATTTACTGCACCCATAAAGCCATATGAAAAAAGAAACTTACGTTTATTAATAATATTAAATTATTATTTGGATTTTTTAATATCACACTACGAAACGAATGAATTTATGTTGGGAGATTTATTTAATGATATAATGAGGAAATAAAAATAGGTAAAAAAAATAGTTAAATGTTTGTTAAAGCCTGACAATTGGGACTGAGCATAGCGTGAACGAAAGTAAGTTGAATTAAACAAGTTTGATGTAAATGATTTCAAAGCTATTATTTGACAATATCAATAAGCATCAATTAATTAAGATAAAGAAAGGTATGTGATTTAGGCAATGCAAAATATATAAGTAAATTTCCTTGATTTCCGCTAATCTGAAAAGGTTTATTAATATTTAACTTTATTAATTTTATAGAAGATATTTAAAAAGAATTTGAACCCGAGATTAATGGAAATTTCACCAAAAGCATTTCACGAAATTAATTCATCTAATTTAAGATCAGTTATTATTTCGAAATTATAACTTTTATGATATCATTTTTATATCTCGTTGCTTTCTCATTCCTTATTACATCATAGGGTACTTTCATATGAGTTTCCAGAAAAGATGAAAATAAATAGTAATAGGTCTTCATGTACCGCGTATAGATTTAGAATAATTAAAAAAGGCTTTCTATTTTTGGGATCGCTCGTGATGATTAGTATATACTTAATTTTATATGAAAAATGGGGACAATTGTTAAATTAAAAACAATTCATATTATTGATAATTATTGATATTAATAAACCAATAATTATATTTGCATCACGTTTAGGAAAAATTGACAGAACAAATTTTTGTCGCACAATTCGTGGTTAAGCAAAAAAATATTCCGGACTGATTATAACTGCTACGGAGGAGAAAGTTCAATCATAACCTCGAAAATAAATTATTTATCTTTTTTCGAATCTAGTGAGAGCGTCGCACAGGCATTGCATGATCTTTTTAGGACCGCATCATTACACGTGACTCGTTTTCTTACGTTAATTTAATAAAATAATAAAACTTTATTTATGGAATAAATCGTTGCCGGCAAATAATCCGCCGCAATGATATAAGCGATTTGAAAACATAAAAAAAAAAACAAAAAAATTGAAAAAATGAAAAGGAAAATAGAAAATAAAAAGTGGTTGTGGTCCTAAAACATAGACTAGACCGCCGCGTATTCATCAAGTTTTAATGTATAAAAGTATTTTATGATGTTTGAGAAAACTTGATTTTAATTTTGTAAAATAACTGGTTCAACATCTGTAACTTGTACAGCACCTCCGATCAATTTAGTACGTATAATATAAGCGTAAGCAATTGCTTCGTTAGCATAATCTGGATGATTCGGGTCTGAAATGCCTGGCAGGAAACAGAAAGTTACAATATCATTCACATTATACTGTTTAATTATTGAACTGTAATTGTGTTGATTCTTTACTTCACCAATTTGTTTGTTATTAACTCTGGAAACCACATCATATACTTGTATTGGGTTTCCATTTGTATCATATGTATTAATTCCAATTGATACACTTTCACCGCTAGGACCTGAAGTATACCTAATAGTGCCCGAACAAGCTTGATTATTATAATTGCCATTAGTCCAAGACAAAAGTTTTTTTGTAGGGATACACATTGCAAATGGTACTTCATCGCTAAGAAGTAAATCAACACAGTTTTCGCCTGGATTACATTGTTGTTCGTAACTAGTCCTTACATTAGGATTATTAGGATCGGTACATTGAACAATCATTGAGTTCACTGATTTGCACATGGAATTTACAAACTGAGGATAGTTGCGGTCTGGACATCTACCAACCGTTTCTCTCTTGGAAATAGATGAAATAGATACTCCTGCAGTTGTTGTTATGATAACAACTAAAAAGAAGGTGCATATTTTAAAAAATTGAGCAGTAAATGTTCTCATCGTGAAGAGAAAAGAGAATGCAAAAATAAAAGTGTTTTAGGCTGTTCTTGTAAGATGATGTAATGTTTTTAGTGTATAATTTTACGAAGAAAAGTGTCGTTATTTAAATATTTTAACAAGATGCGATTTACAACTTCATTCTCTTTATTAATATAGTGAGTATCTTTCATTCAATTAATTTTTAAAAAAAGTTATTCATATTAAAATTTATTAAAAGATACCGGAAGGGTATCTATCATAAAGATAAATGATTTTGAATTGTGCAATGTGGTAAAAAAAGTTATTCATATTAAATTTATTAATAAACGATATTGAATTGTGCAATGTGGTACGTCTGCGGATGATTTATTCCGTGATAGTATAGCGTATACATGGGTACCTAAACCTCTAAAGCTATTTCTTAAACTTTCGAGTTTTAATAAAGTTTCGGTTTAGGTATATTTCGGTATGTATAATTTCGGATTAGATTTCGGTTTTTGTAGTTTCGGTATATACTATCCCTAAATAATTTCAGTTTCGGGTTTCGATACGCATGTTTAGTATAGCGTCTCTATATTATTATTTGTCAAAAATTTAATCTTTCGTTGATTACTTGATTACTAATATTTATTATCTAAATTGCGAATTGCGTAATGTACAGTCTGTCTGCTCCCTGATCTATTCCGTAATAATATAAGTTTTTTATTTCTTTTAGCTGTAGTTAAAAATAATTAATTAGTGAATGCTGATCATGTCAAAAGTTAATTACTAATTTATTATAAAATATACTTTTTTGGTTAGATTGATAGTCCGGGAAGTTGACTAGGACCCAAAATATTCGGTTATTCTTTTTTTTCTAAAATAGTTTTTAAAAACCGACTTTAGTTTATTCCTTTATTTCTTATATTAAAAAATACCATTAAATTCTAAGAATTTTATTTTTTTTTTTTTTAGTATTTTTATTTTTATTATTTACATAATTACAAATTAATAAGTGTATTTCTTTTAATATCCAAATATTTAATCTTATTGAAAGAAAAATGTAAAAATAATTTCATTATGTTTTTAAAAAAAAAGAAAAAAATTTCACTTTTTTTTAATTGATTGATCACAAGATCTACATGATCATCTACACGTTTTTTAACAAAAAGAAATATATTTGAATATTTGAAACTTTATTTAAAGATCAACAAAATCAAATACAAATATGTAGTGAGAGTGGCACAAAAATGAATATTTTGTACGTTTATAGTAATAGCTATAGCAATAGCTATAGCTTTTTTTTTTTTTTTTTTTTTTTTTTTTTTGAGCAATCAACGTCTATAACAATAGCTATAGCTATATATAGCAATAACTAATAGCTTTTTTTTCTTTTTGAGCAAATCAATGTCTATAACAACAGGTATAACTATATATAGCAATAGCTAATAGCTTTATTTTTTTTCTTTTTGAGCAAATCAACGTCTATAGCAATAGCAATAGTAATAGCTTTTTTTTTTTTTTTTGAGCAAATCCAATCACACTTTATTGAAACAAAATAAAATTCATACAGGATCTGTAGTTTGATTTAACCGTTACATTTTTTTTTAAAAAAAAATAAACAATACTAAACTACACATACTAAGAGGCCCGCTTTTCACAATAGTTTATTTTATTTATACTGTAATAAGTGTATTAATTGTTTTGTTGTGATGATCAAAAACTAAAAAGTTTATATTTATATATGTGTTAGTAACGTGCATTTCTTTTTATTATTTAATGAAATTTATAATAATCGAAAAAAGTCAAAAAGTATTATAAAAAAAAAAATTAAATAACAAAGGTGTTTTAAAAAAAAATTAAATAAAAAAATCAATTAACAAAAAAAGTATTATAAAAAAAATGAAATATAAATAAAATCAAATAGCAAAAAAGTGTTATAAAAAAAAAATAAAAAAAATTAAATAAAAAAAAATGTCATAACGGGAAAAAATATTTACATAAAAAAATTACGTAAAAAAAATGAGTTTAGTCTATAAAAAAAAAATATAACCGATCCGACCTTCATTAAATTTCGGTTAACAATATTGGTGATCTGCAATTCGGAATTCATAACCTTGAACTTACCGATATTAACCAAAAAAAAATTTACGCTAACATGGAATAGATTAGGCGCAAGCAGAAAATATGTTACACAAATTCAAAACTATTTATACATGCTAGTCTAAACGTTACGATTTTTTATGATGATTGTTCAGTGAACCAGACCCATTTTTTATGTCGATGAAATGATTATCAGTTACACTTTGACATGTTAAAAATCTGACATCGATGAAACGTGTTTGTCGGTGAAATGAACCAGAAGAGGAGATCAACTAGACTTTAATAGTTAATGACCATTTTTGGAACAATATCGAGATGATTCAAATAAAAGTTTACAAATTACAATTCAACTTCCTTTCTCACCTTCACACTTACATCTCACCTATTTCCTCCTACTAAACCAAATTAACTATTATTTAAAAAAAATATATATACCATATACTGTAGCACTCCTAATATAATTTTGCTTTATATTTTTTTTTTTTTATTAATAAACTATTTTTTATCAAAATCTTTATCAATGCCCACTCTCACAAAAAATTAACAATACAAAAAAGTTAATAAATTTGTATATTTGTAGTTGACAACAAAATATTTGTAAAAACGTTTGAAAATGTAAAATAAATTTGAACTTATAATTTTTTTAATTATAATTTTCAGAATTATCCCGAAAAAGTTATAAAACCTTCTTTTTATGATGCAACAGCTGACGCACGCTTCCTATTTTTTTTTTCGAGACAGTTTTCAGGACTATATTCGTTTTTTTTGATTTCTTGTAGTTTGTGTATTTGGTATATTAGGCAGGTTGATGGGATGGGATAACAATTGAGGAACTTCTCGAGTGAAATGCCTGATTATATAGGTCCTAGTCCATTTGATCATCCTTATAACCCTCAAGATGATATTTATTTTATTCAGGCATCTAGGACAAAAGAATTTGATCAGATAGCTCAAAGAATTGTCAAGGAAGCTAAAAATAGACGTGAAGATAGGATGATAAACCCATTCTCAGTATATAAAGAACAAATAAAATTTAACAATAACGACTAAATATTAGTAAACAAAGAGAGACTTTTTTTAAAAAAAAATCTCGCTCTATATGCAAACCATTGTTACTATACACTAATTGTACGACTATTATCGGGAACAAGAGATCAGCACCCATTTACTACTGTATTATATAGAGTTACGTAATGCCGCCTGGAATTATCCAAAAAAGAAGGATCTACACATCATTCTTGTAATAGTGCTCCTAACGGGTCGGGTTTTGAAGATATACACGACCCGACCAAAGTGAAAAAGTCTAGACTCTAAACCCGACCCGGGTATAGTTCGACCGGATATCCCGGGTCTAAACCTGAATTTTCAAAGGAAAAAAAATGAGCGACCACCATTTTTTCGGCATTATAATGAAACCTAAATGAAATTATAATAGATTTAATAGATTTGTAATATTATGAAGCTTTGTTATCATTCATTTATTATAATTAATTAGTATTTGTTCAATAACTCGGTTCAACCGGGTCGGTCACCGGGTCACCGGGTCATAAAAATTATTGAACCCGACCCAGGTCGACCCGTTCCGTTAGGAGCACTATTCTTGTTATACAGTATTGCTCACCGTTCTGAAAATTAAATAAAATTTATCTGGCTGACACCAATAGTATTACAAATACTTTTCTTTTACTCTCACTATGTCTTTGTTCAAAAATATACTCGGAGGATTTACCAGAATTAACATATGATATTTTAAAGTATTTTAAGAATGATTTTTCATTACGATCCCTATCATCAATTTATTATTATTTAATTTAAGCATTACACAACTTCTTAAGACTATAATAAAATTTATAGTATTAAATTTATTAACAAATTGATTATATATTTATATATTATATGATCAATTTTCAATAATCATTTATATTATATATTGTTTAAAGATTTGTCATAAATAAAAATTTTCAATATTTCTTTATAACCATTCTAAAAATTATTTTATTATTACTGTATTTTGAGGTTAATAAATTAAACTCATTTCTCACAAATCCCACCAAACAAGCAAAAGAGAATTCAAAAAGAAGAATTTCAATGTGGACCCCAAGTCAGGGGGGATCGGTACACAGGTCAGCATTATCCACAAGCGACCTACATGATTTTGGCTTATCCTTAGCAAACCTGACCTTTTTATGTATATCTCAGGGTCCACCTGATCCTAAAATCCTAAAATCATACATGCGGCGTGACAGGCGGACATTAGTCTTTCGCTATCACAAGCATAATACAAATTATTATTATTAATTATTATTAATTAATTTTTGTATTTTTAAGGTGATGAAGCATGTGTGAGACATGATGCAATAATTAATAATAGTTTATTAATTTTTAATGTCTTTTATAATTTAAATTTACAAAGACTGTATAATTTTCACTTTTGCTTTTAATGATTTAATTTTAATTTACCGATTATAATTAGTTAGAACTGTGTAGATAATATATAAATCAAATATGTCTCAAAATAATCAGATGACTGACAGTATAATGATATCATTATTTAACGTTACAATATTTAAATTAATTATTTATAGGTTAGAAATTCAATATGTTCTTCCCAAAAGACAATGTTGATACCAAACAAGAATAACAATAACACAATGGATAAAGAACAACCTCAAGAAGCAACTAATCTAGTGAGTTCGACGGTTCCGCTTCCACCGAAAGAAAAGGTCGAATAGTTCAATAAATTGAACGAAGTGTTCAATGATAAGGCAAAAGAAATCAATGATAAAGCAAAAGGACTACAGGTAAAGGTAATAAATCTAAAGAAACCACAATGACAAGCGCATATTTATATGAAAGTAATAGACGTATCGCACCACGTAAAATGACAAAGACAAGTTTAGGGACGACAACTGTAAAGGATTTAAAAAAACGTATTGCATTAGTTCAGCCGTTCAGGGTGAAAGAGATGATGATAGTGAAAAAGATAATATTATAGAGTAGTAACAATAAATAGTTGTTACAAATAGTTACTGTATTTTAGTTCAATCATTAGATAGATACCATTAGCTTACAGAAGCTAATCCTTCTTTATGGAAGAGGATAGTAATAGTTTAACTAAAATACTAGTTAAATCTAATGTAATTTTTACTATTGTATAAATTTTTATTTACTCAATAAGAAAAATACTTTACTATTAAAAAAAAAAAAATAAAAAAATTTTATTCTGTTCTTGTCTTTTTTTTTTCACGAGGCCAATAAATGGCCATTTGCAGTAGTACTACAAGTAATTCGTAGGGTTTGATTTTTTGGTAAAGAACCAGCCGGCCAGGAAATACAATTTACTACATACTATTAAGGGCTTATATTAATTTCTGAACATAACAGGATTAAATCGTTGTGGTATGATAAAGTGTGCTTGATGGTTTTATCTGACCATGCTCGACATTTTTATCCGTCCGTGTTTTATGTTTTTATCCATCTGTGCTTTATATTTTTGTCCGTCTGTACTTGATTTTTTGTCCAACTGTGTTTGATTTAATTCGATAATTTTATCTTTGTCAAAAATTAGTTTCTTTGTCAGCACAGGGTTGATATTTTGTCGATCACATGTTTTTAAGTTTAGCGTAGTTTAAAAAAATTTTTTTTAAATTTTACACGAATAATTTTTTGTAGAGAATTTTTATTTTAAGGCTTTGTTTGATAGAATTTCTTTGGGATTTTTTTTTGATAGAGAATTTCGGTAAAGATTTTTTTTTTTTTTTTAATAGGAGAGGAGTTTTTTTTTATATAGAAATTCTTTTGAGAATTTTTTTAATAGGGAAAATGTGTTTTTTGATGGAAGATTTTCGTTAGAAATTTTCTTTAATCGGGGATATTTTTTTTGATTGAGAATTTTTATTTTTTTGATGGAGAATTTTGTTTAGAAATCTTAATAGAAAATTTTATTGAAAAATAGTTTTTTTTTAATGAATGTATATTTTGGCTTGAAATGAAAATTTTTTATTAAATTTTACAATTTTAATAAATTTTACTCCTCTTCATTTTCCCATCACTCCTTTTCGTCTCCCATCATTCCTTTTCGTCTCCCATCACTCCTCTTCATCTTTCCATCACTCCTTTTCGTCTCCCATCACTTCTCTTCATCTTCTCATCACTCCTTTCATCTCCCATCATCTACCATCATACCATATTTCTCCTTTTTGTTTCCTATCATTTCTCACTACTCTTTTTTACTCCCTTTCATCTTCTATTACTTTCCATTACTCCATTATTATTTCATTTATTATTAGCATCTTTCTTCTTGATCATTGTAATTTACTTATCTTTTTATTTATTGCTATTGTTTCTTTTATTTGTATCACTTCATTAAAAATACAGTAATTTTTTTCTTTAAAATCGTAAATGTGTGACTTAAATTTTAATATTTGCAAATAAAATTTCATT